>JAOWBL010031785.1:8539-27267 GCA_028564865.1 Zenarchopterus dispar
GTCTTTTTGCTCGGTAATTTTACAGTTTAATTTAAACTTTAATTAAAGCAATTCATTTTTTTCACTGTTGATAAATTAGTCAAGCTAATGTCAAGCGCGCTAACTTCCGTCAAATCAACAGATAAACAATAAAGTCGTTCAGTTCATCCGTCTGAGAAGTAGATTTGTTGTGATCCCAGCTCTTAAAAAACAAACAAACAAACAAAAAAAGTCCCAATTCTGCTGAAAACATCGGGTTCTGCGAGTGTTCACATCCGTGCACCACCCAGTACGTGCACTTTTTTAAAACTAAATTCCAATTTGTCCTTTGAGACGACTTCAGTTAATATTGCTTTTATTTATTTATTTTATTTAACATTCATTTAACCGGGCAAGAATGTTAAGAACTTGTTTGTATTTACAGTCTGGCAAAAGGGAAACAAAAACCAAATAAAAACAAAAACCCTTGATGGCTAAGGAAGAAAACAAAACACAGAAAGGAACAACACACATGGATTCAGAGGCTCAAGATACTCAGATAAAACATTTAAAAGTGTCATTAAAAGCTGTCTTAAGATGGATTTTAAAAACAGAAAAATAAAATCATCCAGCATTGGTGTGCTGCTTCTAAATGTCTTCATTTAGAGTTTTGGACTCAACCGTCCATCCAGGATCAAAATTAGAAATTTGACTTTAGGATTTAAAACTGATCGTCAGCTGTTAACCGCCATAAATGTGGTGAGGCTGCGTTTCCACGGCAACGCCCACCGACCTCCAGCGGACGGAAGGTCTGACTGGTTTTGTGCCGAAGTCTCCTGCAGAGGAACCGAAGAGCAAAAAAATGACCCTGGCTGGCCGGGCGAGGAAAAAAAACAACAACAAAAAAACAAAAACCAGCCATGTAGATTTAAATATGAGGCGAAGATGTCCTTAAATCTTTTCATGCAACATAGTCGCTGATTTAAAACAAAACCAAGATTTTCCAACTTCGGGAGCCCTCACTGGGACTTTTTTTCCGTTTGAAACTTTCCAGAGCTGATCTGTGCAACGTTAAACAACCACTCTGTTCATTTTTGACACATTTTTTAAAACTTTCTTGGTCAGTTGAATTTATGATCTTACATAAAATACTCAAATTAGTTGCAGCTTTCTGGATTTCAAGAAAACAGCTTCTGCAGAAGTCCGGGGTTAATATACTAGAACAGTGAGGGCTTTTCCCATAAAACCACAGCTTTATTTACAAGGATTTTTATCGAACCTTTAATGGAAGGAATGTTTTATTGGACGGCGTTTTAAGTGAGAATCATAAATATATACGATATATCCTCTGAACTGGAGCCAGAAGAAGTTTTCTGTGCTTCATTTGTGATCAATAACCACCATTTTCTCTCTCTGAGTTTTTGTTTCTGGCGGCCAGCTGAAATTCACTCAGACGGGTAATGGCAGACATGACTCAGCACTTTTCATTTGTTGCAGTTTTTAAACGTCCGATGGCGTTTATTGACCACCAGCGTGCATCGTTGTGGTTAAAATACAGTTAGAACTAGTCCAGCTGGTAAAAAAACAAAGATTACGCACATGAGCAGCTGTGTCAAATATTCTGATAACAAAGCTCTCAAAAGTACCAGACGAGATGTTAAAAACAGAAAAAAAGGCTGAATCTCTCCATCTACTTCTCTTTGTGTTGAGTTTTCTCTTTTTACTTGAAAAGTAAGGCATCTGATGTGTCCAATTCATAGTTTTAGATTAATAA
The DNA here is from genome assembly GCA_028564865.1 of Zenarchopterus dispar. Classification (NCBI taxonomy): domain Eukaryota; kingdom Metazoa; phylum Chordata; class Actinopteri; order Beloniformes; family Zenarchopteridae; genus Zenarchopterus; species Zenarchopterus dispar. The sequence goes on from JAOWBL010031785.1 coordinate 10,272, forward strand.
TATAAAAATAAAAAACAGCATGTTTTTATTGTTGGTATCACAAAAAAGACAATTTACTGACAAGAAAATATTAGATGAAAAAAAAAGAAGAATTGAACATATTACTCATATTTTGTGGGAGCCGTCTGTGATGGGTGGTACAAGAATGACTCGGGCATCGATAAAATAAATATTTCATGCGTCAGGCAGGAAAATATCTAGTCTTTTATTTTTAAATGTAATATATATTTTTTTCATGAAAGTTTTAAAATTACAAATTAAGAATGAGTCATTTAGTTTAAGTCTCGGCTGGACGCAACCTTCGATCCAGAAGCTCTTCTCTAGGAATCGTGGGACTATTTTAAACTAATATTTTCACATAAATCACACGATCTCTTTTTTTCTTCTCTTTTTTTCTTTTTTTTTTGTTTTTGTAGAAATAGTTTTTTTTTGCCAACAGTCAGACTCTAACTTTACTTCATTAAGCTCAGCAAACTTTGTGAAACTAATAAATGACTTTTTTTCTGTGGATTTAGATTTTTTGGCCTGGTGTGTGTGTGTGTGTGTGTGTGCGTGTGTGTGTGTGTGTGTGTGTGTGTGTGTGTGTGTGTGTGTGTGTGTTGATGCGAGGCCAGAAAACACACATGATCAATCACTTCAGAAATGCATGACTGCTGTGTCTCCGTATCTGATTTTCTTGCACTGATCAAAGCTCCTTGCTGCAGTGATGTTTCTCTCTTTTTTTAGCTTGTGTTTTATCTCATTAGCTGATGGTGCAGACTGGAGCTGGTTCGAGGGCAGATCATGACTTTGTTGCCTCAGAAGGAGATAAAAATCCAGGGAGAATACAGAAGAGAAGGAACAAAGGGAAACAGATCGAGAAATGGTAGCAGGCCAGGATATGATCTGAATAACGCTCTCTGCCTTTGATGATTTAAATGCAAGGTCTTTTTTGATTATTTAATATCAGCTTTTAAACACGTTGTGGAAAAACAGATCACATTGTTTAGTATGGCTTCATATTTGTCCTCAACCTGAGACGTTTCTGAGCAAGAAAAATGCGTTTTGCAGGCACGTACATCATATCAAAAGCGTCCAGAAGGGCTGTCAGAGTCCAACAAATGATCAAATGGTGTCTCAGCGCAAGTTTGCTACAGGACAGCTGAGTAAAAAAAATCTCCGGCTCTGCTCTGTGAGATGGCTGACCCAGAACCGGGCCTCTGGAAAACAACCGAGGACTCCACTAGGGATTGGATTTTTGGCACACGAGTGACGCCGTGTCATGCTGAGTGGGTGTTTGAGCGCGAGGACAGATCCGTGAGAGAGCGAGTGGCACAGAAAACACCCTCGTCTGCCCAGAACAGAAAAGCTTTCTAAAATATAATGAATGCGTTTGCAAGTCACGGGTTTGGGAGCTCTGAACTTCCACTTCCACCGAGTGGCAGGAGCTTCGTGGAGTGGGCTCCCGTGACCAGCAGCATGTCCAGGTGTTGATGGGGGGGTTTGAAGGCTCGCCGACTCTGGACTGCAGCGGAGATGTGGAGTGCTGAGTCACTCCTCCGCCTGGCAGTCAGATGGATGAGTCGGGGCTTTTCGGAGGTCTGGAGAACTTTGTGCCAACTGTGAAGTCTGGTGACAACGTCGTGGGAATGTTTTCCAGGGTTTGGTTTGGACTCGGCTCCTCTGCTCCAGTGAAGGAAGATCTTAATGCTTCAGCACGCCAGAACCTTCTGGATAACCTTCTTTGAACCTTCTTTGCTTCTGGCTTTGTGGTAAAAGTCTGGAAATGTCCTTTTCTATCCCAACATGACTTGAAAGTGTGGAAAACTGTGACCTCGACCTCACCGAGGACTTCTGGGAGAAACTTGGAACGGAGAATGGGAGTCAGGTCTTCTCGCCAACATGACGACAGATTGGACACAATTCCCCACGGAAACGCTTCAAAACTCATGGAGAAGTGGAACCTGTTCCAGCTTCATATTAAATTATATGCACATAAAAGGACTTTAGAATATTAAAAGAATATTGTCAATTCAGAAGAGTAACCTGGATGCTCCACAACAGTCATATATGATCATTATGAGATTTTCATCTGCTTCATTTTTGAAAAGTCCCATCATGGCAGAAGAGGAAGACGTTGTGTGAAGTAGTGAACAAAGTCGTGGGATTCCTGATGCTGTCAGAAACTTACCTCCTGCAGCCTGTGGTTGCTAGACCTTTGAGACAGCAGTCTTTGGACCGTTCACACCACATGACGAAGGATTGGAGTTGCAACAAAAGACTTTACCACAATGTTTTTTTCAACCACCAAGCCCTTAAAGATTATTTTCTACCACATTAATGACAAATTTAATCTGGTGTCAAAGATAAAACTAAAAAACATATTGTTCTGTATGTTTGCAGATATAACTTGGTGAAAATAAGCCAGCACGACACATTAAAGTTTAATTCGAAATACATAAATCAGTAAAGATGTGTTATGTTGTATTTCTGCAGCAGGACTAGAACAGGATGTGCAAAAGTCAAACATACACCAGAGAAAAAACCAGCATATGTCAGTTTATTATACAGAAAATATTCTGTTTTTGGCTTTAAAAAAAAAGGGAAAAAAAAGAAGCTGGTAAAGTTGTTTTTATGATGCTCTGCGTGTGTGCAAGGTCATCGTTTCTCACCTTCCTCCTGCTGCTGAATCCTAAAGTGTGTTTGGCTTGTGAGCAACAGTTTTTGTGTGCATGCACGCCGGAAGTGCACGCTAGTTTCAGGAAGGGGATCTTATAGACGGGAAATGAGAGAACAATAGTTCTGGCCTGAGTCGGGCTCCGTCTGGTCAGTGAAACTGTGACTCGGCAAACAGAGACTCAATCAGGAAAAAATGGTGCCTGTAATAGTTTGTGGTCACAAATCCTGAAATTGAGTTTTCCGCCAGTGATCCCAGGATGCTGGGCTGTCCATGAAAATGAAGTGCTGGACTGAGCAGATGCACAGATGTTGAAGCTGAAACTGTGACATTTCTCCTGTGACTGAAAAAATGTCTCGTTGATGGGGTTTAATCCTCTCGGAGCCCGTGTTTGCCGAGTCATTATAGCTTGGACTTAAAACTGAAACTAAGAGTGGAAAAATAATCCTGTTAACTGAAATACAAATACTAACTATTCCAGTTCTGACTGCGGCGTACAGTTACCCCCCGACACAGACAGAGTACGTGTTTATTTGAGGTCAGAACTTCTTCCTTCTGGGGAGAGAAGCTGAGAGGAGGTTGTGGACCTCGCAGGTCGAGGTCGAGGTCCCTCAGCTTTGTCCGCTGTCCACACCTCAGTGCATCGTTCAGAAACCCCCCCCCGAAGTTTAGACCGCTCCAGCTGAACAGTTTAAACCATAAATCTGTAACATTTACATGAAAATGAGGGAATAAAAGCTCAAGGTCGAAGTTGTCAACAAAGTCAAATTAAAAATAGTCACCAACTAAATCAACAGAGTGAGGCATCTTCTGTTCTTCCTATCTCTGCTGACAGTTGCACCAGGTAAACAATATGGCAGCCGCTGATGCAACACCATGGCAACTGAAGACATCAAAGTCACCTTAAATTTACACACAAAAAAAGTATTTTAATTAACAAATAATTTCAACAACCTCATGAAAAATGTAAAAGCTCAGAGTCAAATAAAGGCTATTTAATAGTTATGATATTCATAATCGGATTAGTGGATGAGTCATCGACTATTGAAGCGATTAATCGACTATCAGACCCCCCGATGATGCTCCTGAGTAAAAACACTCCCCAGGACTGAGTCTGATGACCTTTTTTCAAGTTTCTGTCTCAGATAATGTTTAGAGATGTGGTTTTACGTTTAGTATGGGTGTCCTGAAGAAAAGTCCGTCCCTTTTTCAATCTTTGTGGATATTATTAATATATCCATGTAAGTCTGGGCGTTCGGGGAAAAATGAAGGAAACATGTTCAGCTGAAGCCTGAATTAAGACGGGAACTCAACAAGCGATGGATCCTGAAGGAAAGGAGACAGGAAACGAAGCAGGACATTTAAGAAGCAAAAAAAAAGAAGCATCATTTAGACTTTTAAACAAGTAAAACACATTTGTTGGCCGAGGTGAATGAAAGTACGTATATATTTTAAATTTCTATGAAGTTGTCGCACCAGTGAGCTTCTGGAATGTTCTTGGAGACCGTTTTCCGGAGCTCGTCTAATTCTCCGTCGCACCAGAGACTCAGGATAATTAGTCCCGATGAGGAATTACCTTCCGGCCACTGCACAGCTCAGATCAGCCAGACAAAACGCCCACCCCACGTCACCGCGTGTTCAGCGAAGCTGAGTGGATTATTTCTGCCATTTCTTTTGCTGGTATCTAGTCCTGGGTGTTGAATCACTTTATCTCAGATGTGGAGCCCGTTCAGGTGTTGTACGGAACCAGCGATGGCCGACGTGAGGAGTGAGAACAGCGAGCATCATCACGTGACGTGCGCTCGCTGTCGACTCTCATTTCTCCTGCAGGAGCTTTGAGTTCCTGGCAGGGCAGAGGGAGTGTTATGATTAGGAGCGACTTCAGCCTGGCTTCCTGTCAGACGTTTTCCAGACGAGTGTCATAAAAGTAGGACTGGAGAAGAAAAACATCTGAGTCAGGGACCCGAATCTGGTCTTCATGATCTAAATAGAAACGGTTCAGTTCAAAGCATTCCATTAATGTTGATGAAATGTGTTCAGATCTGTGGAAAAATCACCAAAAATCCTCCTTCATCGTTGTGCAAGATTGAGCTGATGAGACAGGCGAAGGAAGAGCCACCTTCAGTGCTGCTGTAGTCGAGGCGTACACGGCTGCTGAGGGGAATATTGATCACCGGAGATGACTGGAGCAGAGCATTGTGGGAAAAAAGGTTCTAGTTTGCTTTCACACCTCCGATAATGACGACTTTGGTATCAATAACACACTTGTTTGAACTTATTTACAGCTTTGATGAGAGTGGAAATCAGCAGGAGAAGCTGGACGGCCAACATGGCCGTTCTCCTCCGGCGTGGCGGCGGCTACACCAGCGGCGTGGCAGCGGCTACACCGGCGGCGCTCGTAAACATCCATCACGTGTCTAACGAGCGGAGACGGGATGTGTTCAACTAAAACTGAGGAATCTCATAAATATCCACATAAATATCCACTCCCACTCAACCACGTGTTTCTGTCCATGAGGTAAAAACCCGCCATCAACCAGTCCGTCAAGGTCATGGAGGTCAAATGAGTTAGACTTAAAATCAGTGACGGAGGACGCAGACCGTTTCGGGTTTGAAAATGTTTCAGGACAGTTATGATGCAAAGTTGAGTCTTTTTTCTGTAAAAATGTAGGTTCGTCAACATTCCCTTGAATTTTTTCATTGTGGTTTTCCTTGAATCGGCGCTCCTTCAGGATTTAAAGTTTTTATTGCCGACTGCACCAGTCGAGAGTCATGTGATCAAAGTCCAAACCTCGCTGTTCGTGACGTGTCTGTTTTTACTCTGAGATGCTGGAAGACTTTTGTTCTGACGCATGACCAGAACACCAGATCCAGTTCAAGCTGCGAAAGCAGCGAGGAATCCCAGACGAGTGGATCCCCGACACTAGATCAGTGATGGAAGGCGGCTCTCAGCTCTCTGGCTTTCTTTATTTTTTTGATTTCTCCCTGATCAACATTTAAAAAACAGACGTGAGTGTTTTCAGAAATTGAACGAAGCTTTAAAGAAAACGTATAACAATAAAACTAAAACCCACTAATGTTTCATCCTTGTCTTTGAGAAGAACTGCTGCGTGAACGGTGCTGTTGCACGTGTAGAGCGTTTACCGTATATACTCGCTCATAAGTGGAGATTTTTTTCCCAGAAAATCGGTCCCAGAAAGTGCATTCGACTTATGAGCGGGTCAGTCTGAGACATTCATTTTTTCTGGTGTTTGAAGTTGGCTGAAATACGTTAACACATCGACACTTTAACTTCTATACTGGTTAATGGCAACAAACAACTCTGATAATCAGTAAACTCAAAAAACATGTTTTTGTGTTTTTAAAGCAATTATCTGACACTATAATTATATAAGCTATTCTTTTACAGTTAGCCCCAGCGAACTTGTGATAAATTGTACCCGAATATTGTGTCACCATCACTGGTCACTATCATCTGCTCTCGCAATAACAACAACAACACACAAAAACTGATGGCGTACCGAGACACAGTATCGATCAATCGACACACTTATGACAGCAGACGACCAGAACCGTGTTTATTCGTCAAAGTATTAGATATAAACCTGCTTCACATGCTACTTCCTGTATAAACATACAATTAGCAGACAACGGTACAGAATGACGTCTCAGACGATAATTAGCCTGATAATTGTGTAGTTTCACAACCACCATCGCAGAAAATGTAAGTTTCCTTGAATGTGGTTTAGTTCACTGAATTAACGCAAGTTGATATCTCTTTATGTCCAAAAAACCCCTCTCGACTTATGAGCGGGTCGACCTATGAGTGAGTATAAACGGTATTTACAATTAAGCAGTAATAAGTCTCACAGTGGTCATGCACGTGCTTTAAAAGTCTCCCACTGTTGAGATTGTTGGTGTATTTGAAGGATAATAAAGAAACCAATCATGAAAAACAGTCGTAGAACGATTCTGTTCGGTTGTCCTGCTGGTTTAAGTAAGAAGCTCTGATTTGATTTAAATAACGTTTTTTTTTTACCCGTTAACTTGAAGAGCTGCTGCTTTCTGCTGCTTTAGCGGCGTACTTTACACTTTCCTCTGGACGTGGCTGTCTTCGGGGCTCTCTGAGATTTATGGGACCTGGTTCGATCCCCTGAAGGTGGAGAGAAACTAACTTTGCAGTAATTGTCTTTGCCAGCTCTGATTCCTGGTTTTCTTGAAAGTCTGACCTTCCAGCCGACTCCAGTTTTCTGATTCCTGACTGCAGAGGCTGCGGGCTCCGTTTGTTTTCATCCTCTCAACCTTTTTTTTTTTTTTTTTTTTAAAGCCTGGTAACACCGAACCTCCTCTGCAGGGTTGGATTAAGTTTGTCGTCTCCAGAGTTTAAGTTGTCATGCCTCCTTAAGTTATTTTTTTTTTACCTTACGTTTTGTACAAATTGCTTACTTTGGTTTTCTGGACTGCCAAAAAAAAAAAAAGCTGAGTCGTTTTCTGACTTATTACAGAAATAAATGAAATAAACAGGAAAAATATCAGCCGGTTCCACTGACCCGGTATTCAGAGGTTCTGCTCAGGTCCAGAACTGGTGGTTTCTGATCAGCAGCTCATCGTTCGGTCTGAAGGAAAACCTAAGTTGATGGGATTTTCCTCTGGTTTTTAACAGCTGGTTGTTGTGATGATAAAACCGGTTCCAGTTCTCTGGTCCCGGTTCTCCGGTCCCGGTCTCTGGTCCCGGTTCTCCGGTCACATGTCAGCTTTTCTGGATTCAGCAGCGTGGTTTATACCGGACGGGAAATAATTTCTGTCACTAAAGAAAACAAACAAACATGACTGACTGGGAGTACGCTCCATGTTTGTGACATCACTACTTCCTACTGTGGTTCAAGTTGTGTAACCTTCACAGATTTCCTGCCAAAGAATGAGACCTTTCTTTCCGTCACGTTTTCCTCTTCCTGGTTTAGTCGGGTTCCAGTCTCTGAGCCGGTATTTTTCTCTCCTGATTTGATTTCTTATCTCTCCCTTTTCTCGTCGTCGTTATCTGAACGTGAAACTAAATTCAGTAGAAGAAGAGCGTCTCGGCTGGGTGGTCGCGTTAGAACTGATAAGAACCCGGACGGATCTGTCGGTCCTGCCGTTCAGAGCCTGCGAGCAGGTCGCCGTGATGTTTGAAACACCAGTTTCTCATTTTATTAAGACATTAAATAATCCCACCACAGTTGAGTGGATTATAAGAGCTTTCAACGATATTATTTGTCTTTGTTGTATTCTTCTTCTTCTGTAAACTCTTTATCGTTTCTCATAGTTTCAGTCTTCCTGTAACTGTTTTAGTTTTTTTTTAAACATTTTTGATTATTTTCTTGGCTTCTTGGCTTCTTATCTTCTTATCGTTGAAGTGAAACGAGGAAGTACAGGTGACCTTCACAGGAAGTACAGGTGACCTTCACAGGAAGTACAGGTGACCTTCAGAGCCGCTCTCACCTGATGACTTGATACGGTTTCTGATCGGACAAATTGAAACCCGTTTCAGGATGAGAATTCTCCCTGAGATCCGGGTTTTTGTTGTTTGTGGTAGATCGAAGACATGGTTGTTTTTGCAGCGTGGAGGTTGAGGGTTTGTGAGTGCGCCGCCACTCTGACGCCATTTTTTTCTTTTATTTCTACAAGGACGTGAGTGTAATTTTAGTTTTTTATTCCGTCAATCACAGCTGACTCACACGATCCAAAACTATTATGACGACGCGTTATTTTTGTTTATATGCAACAAAAACAAGCAGGGCATCTTTGCGTTAGCGCTGCAAGTTTGGACATTTCTTTGAACTAAAAAAGAAGCAGAAGCAGCTGTGGGACGATGGTGAAGCTCTGTGCACAAAATCAACAACTAATGAGCAAAATAAATGCAACGAACTGAAGGGAGAGGAAAGGTGAGCGGGTCGGGTTTTCCTCGTGGGTGCTGATTAGAGGTCAGGGTGGGTCGTGGATGTTTCAAATGCAGAAAATCTCGTTTAAATATGGAGAGAAATATCTGTGTAATTCACAGGAGATGGCTGATGGGAAATATTTTTGCATGAAAGAAAATGACCTGTTGTCAAAAATAAAGAAAAGGAAACGGCGCTCTTTCCCAGCAGATGTTCCTCCATGGCTTGGGAAGGCCTCAGAGACATTTCCTCCACAATTAATACGTTTGTTTTACAAATGCTAAAAGTTAAACGATGTCAGCCTCTGTTTTCTGAAGAGTAATGAATAGATGTTAGTTTTCTTTGGTTAAATACAACGTTACTTGTAAGAACATTTGGTTGTACAAAATATTAAACTTGCTCTGTTGTGATTTTTATCCAGAATATCGAAGCCTGAAAATGAGAGCTGACATGAATCAGTGTAGATCTCACAAAACAAAAGCTATGTGTGGATCACAGGAACTTTCTCCAGGAACCAGCAACTTTCTCCAGGAACTTTTGTCAGGAACTAGGAACTTTCTCCAGGAAATTTCCCCAGGAACCAGGAACTTTTCCCCCAGGAACCCTGAACTTTCTCCAGGAACCCTGAACTTTCTCCAGGAACCCTGAACTTTCTCCAGGAATCAGGAACTTTCTCCAGGAACCAGGAACTTTCCCCAGGAACCCTGAACCTTTCCCCCAGGGACCCTGAACTTTCCCCAGGGACTTTCTCCAGGAACCAGGAACTTTCTCCAGGAACTTTTCCCCAGGGAACCAGGAACTTTCTCCAGGAAATTTCTCCAGGAACCAGGAACTTTCTCCAGGAACCAGGAACTTTTGGAGGTTCTCTTTTCTGACTCGCTGCCTTTCCGTGGCAGGAAACTGGGGCTTTTTTGACAGAGTATGTAGGAGATATTTCACTTCGCGGACCAGCCTGGATCTTTGAACGTCACCGCCACTTTCAGGGTTCACACGTACTCTGGTTGTCAGATTTGAGCTTTTTGGCTCCTCTCCTGACGCTTCCACATAAACGAGCTTTAATCATTCGTTTGCACAGTTGGCGTGTAAGAGTTATCAGATCTGAACGCCTGCATCACCACGACAACCTGACCTGGTTCAGTTATTCTGAAGGGAAAGGTCACGGTTACTCTCCGGAGGCTGGAATCGAAGCATCTGGACCTCCCGTCCTGGTTCTTGAAGATGTCACCATCCGTCCAGAAGGCGTCCCCCGTTCAAACCGACTGTTTGGGCTATCTGAGACGCTGGTGTAAACACCACGACTTCAGTTTATTAATATTTGTGATTTTTCTTCTGTAGATTACTCCGTAGAAGGTTTTAATTATTTATCGTAGCTGATTCCGTCAGTCCTTCTCATTCCAGTTTCCCGTCATCTCTTTTTTTCCTAATTTGCCAGGTTCCTGATGAAGCCACGTTAGACACCTTCACGTAGACCACTTGCAGATTTTTGTGATTTTACTTACGTTTTCTCATTCCTAATCTTCTGACTGCAGCGGAAGTAAAAACAGCTGGAGCGAATGAACGAAGGAATCTTTAACATCTGGAAAGTTTTGATTGTGAACATGACCGATGAGACTATAATTCTCTCTCTTTTTTTTTTTCTTTTTGGCCACAAGAATGCTCCTATTTTTCCCCACATTATTACTGTAAATGAAACTTTAAACTCTGGTAAACTTTAATAGGGGGGAGCTGTTCCTTAAAGGAAAGGAAAGCTTCAACTGTTGTTGTTGTTATTGTTGTAGTTGGTTAACAAGTTCCTCAGCGTCCCTCCGACGTGCTCCGTGAAAACTCAGACAGTAAAATCCGGTCAGATCGGCGATACGCGCTGGTTTCCCTGCTGAACATGAAAACTGATTTTTTTTCTGACTTGTTAGATGATGTCTTCCAGCAGTGCCCTGATGTGCTGGAGCTCTGGTCCTTTGTTTTTTTGTTTTTTATTATTTTTTTATCCAACAATAAAACACAATAACACATCTGCTGAATTTTGGACTCGCACTAAAGCAATTTAAAAAAAAAAAAAAAAATGTGTGTGTTTGATTATTGTTTTATTTGTTATTAACTAGCTCTTGAATTTGCCGGTGGTCCCAGAGTGAGCTGGCAGAGATGTTAGCTGGATCGCCTGGAGTTGGATTCAACATGCAAACATTCCTCTGGGCTATTTCCAGGATGTGTAGGCTCACATTCAGGCCTGCTCATTTCTCCGATTTGCCTGCTGTATATAGATTAGCATGCCAAGCATTTCCTCCTGTAATCCCAGTCTTCCACTCCAGATCAGCCGTGATGAAGTCGTGGCTCCGAGGAAAGATTTGAAGAGTCTGTTTTGGGCTGGATTGTGTCTTCAGCGCTGTTAACGAGCAGAAATTCAGTTTCTCCCAGGAATGTCACTCATGGGTCTGAGGCTGAGGGATAAATGAAGACTACTGGAACTCAAACCGTGGAGGTGAACCTTTTCTGTCTTTTACCTGCAGGACTGGAAACCCAGACTTTCGCCTCCCCACATCAACTTTTTAACATTTGGCTCCCAGTACCGGCTGGGTGGGAAACGGGGAATGTGAAGCTGGAAGGACCCCTCCGGTGGGTCAACCACAAGACAAAAAGGTTTCTTGTTGTCAGGAGGAGACTGAAACTCCCAGAAACCAACAGGACGCGCAGAGACGCATACAGACTCGCAGTTTCACCCCACAGACACCTAAATCTGCCGAAGAAACTCCACCCGCCCCTCAAAATGAGTGTGGATGGGTTCAGAGGATGGAGGTGGGGGGCAACAGCAAACGTCCAGACAGGTGGTTGACGTTGCCATGGTTACCGTTCTGCGAGAACATCTGCAGCTGTAGGACGTAGGCGTGGTGTAAGCTGAACTCAGGGGACGGAGGAAGGAGTTGAGTTGCGTATCTGCAGGACGGTGGAGATGCCAAATACTTCAGGTATCTCCATCTGTAATCATGCACAAATACACCCACAGTTACTGCGTGCACGTGCACATCACACAAGCGAAATAACACCATCTGGCCGTGTTTAAACTTAAAAAAAAAAGATTCTTGAAGTGAATCCCACTCCCTTCTTCCATTTCTTCCCTTCTTCCTTTTTTCTGACCATTTTGACGGAAACGGAGAGGAATGTTTGTTGAGACTGGATGAAAACTGTTTTCTCCAGTAGAAATGAGCCGCTGTGACCCCAACGAGAGTTTCAATAGAGGCTGTAAAAGAGAGGTTCAATAAAGATATTTGCTAGCCAAACATCTGAACTTAAGTACAAACAAAAAGAGAAATGAAAAGAAAAGTTTTACAACTTCATTTCGGTGCTGGTGCAGACTCATCCAGACCATAATACTCCTCAACGGCGTAAATGAAGGCAGGTTTTCTTGGTGTTTTTGGAGAAGACATCCAAAGCTGCATCGTCGGCGTCTGATATGAGAAACTTGAGGTAATAAACCCAGTTTCTGGATCCAGGTTTCACTTATCCAACACTTAAAATGCAGCTTCGAACCGAAGTTACTTCACAGCAACGTTTGATGGTTGTGACTGAAATCAGGTAAACAACTCGCAGTGGACACAAAAAAACAAACAAAAAGAAAACAAACCCTTTTCATCAGACCTTCAGCGGGGCTGGGAAACGGTAGCGTTTCCTTTAAATGATCCGTGTAGGTTTCAGATACGTTGACCTCGTCGTCATGGCAGCAGCGTTGCGTCCTTCAGGAGTTGAGGTGAGGACCAGGTCCGGCATGGCAAGAAGATGATGATGGTCTTTTCAATAATAGATCAATGTGATGGAAGAATTCTCATTAATGAGGGCATGAAGGAAACTAAGAGAGACGAGGCTGGGAGACCCCCTGTTGGGCGTCGTTAAGGCTGATTAGCGGTCCTGTCATCAGGTGACCGTTCCAGATGTGGCAGCTGCCTCTGGAGGCTTCAGAAACGTGGACCTCAGTTCGTTTGAGGAGGTGTCGTCAGTGTTGGTGTCAGGATGAGAATAAATAGCTGCTGGTTTCACTTCTGATTGCTTCTGAGCCTCAAACTGTTTCATTTTAAAACTGAAAAATCTCCAGGAAAAACGGCACAAAAACACGCGCTCGGCTGGAAGGATGGCGCGACTGAGATTTGATGTTTCCTGCACGCGCTCCATCAGAGTCGTCTTTCATAAGTGGGGGGTGTCTGACTACTCACTTCGACTTACGTGGAGCGGTGCTGGGAGCGAAGAAGGAAACGATTTCACTGCTGACTGCGGCTCTGAAGCTGGACTTGGACAGCGTATCGACCCGGCGAAGAGGAACCCAGCAAGCGCTGTCGACTCTGATTCCACCAGAGACGCGGAGGCTCTGAAAGGAAATTTCATTTCCAGCGGCGTCGCCTCACGAAGGCGAGCCTGCATCGCCACGACAACCTGACCTGGTTCAGACTCCGCATCGGTTCAGGAGAGGTGTCGGAGCAAGTACCTGCGAGGCCTGGTCCAACTTGGACGTCTCGTGGCTGCCTGATGACATCAGCGTGCAGGTCGCGATGACGGGAGAAAAGATGGGATAAAAGAAGAAAAAAGAGAACTAAAGGTTACGTGTGTTGAGTGCTGCCATGGCAGCCGTTTTTTTTCTAAGTTAGGTAATTATCATTTGACCTTTTCAGATATTACATCTGGAAAAGAGGAAAACCCGGTTCTGTCCTGGTTTCTAGCTATCTCAGTTTAACGCTAACGTAAACTAGACAGCCTGTGGTGGTCCCATCTGGACCCATCACAGACTCCAGCTCGTGTCCAAACATCTGCGGCTTCGCTTCCAAATACGGTTTTTAATGTTACAATTTAGTTTTAAGATGAAAATCAGCTGCCTCTACTTGGACGTTTCATTTTTGTGTCAGGAAAGATCTCGGTCCACTCCCACCCAGCAGAGAGTGGGCCAGCAGCTGGTCTCCATGTTGTTGTTGTTGTTGTTTTCGTTGTTGTTGGGGCTCACCTGTCAGTGAAGGTCACATGACACAGGTGTGGTCACTCAGAGGGGGATCCGTTACTCAGAAGATAAGGTGACGTGAGCGTCTTTTTTAGGTTTGTCGGTCCACATTAGACAGAAGAAGAACTTTATTTACCGACTTAAATTCAGTCTGAGGCAAACGTTTTCCTTTTCTTTGAGGGTTGAACTTGGTGAAGGTGTGGAGGTCAGGTGGAAGACTTAAAACGTTAGTTCCTGGATGAACACCAGGACTTAGAGGCCTCTTTGTTATTTTAAGGATTTCTACTCATTTTATGTGACATTATTATGTTCCTTTTCTTTCTTTCTTTTTTTTTGTGTGTAATGTGATACCTCCGCTTACGAACCGTCACACAAACCAAAGTTTGCAAGAGCTTATTCAGATTCCTGCAAACAAACGTGCCGCTTGCATGGAAATGGAGCGTTTGATGAGGTTAGCTGGATTCAAATATGCAGCCAAGGATTCCCGAGCCGCTGCTCCGCCACGTGCACACCCAGCAGCCCGATGGGCCTCCACCTGCACACGCCTGTGCAGATGTGGGGGATTCATCCAAACCTCGGTGATGAAGGGGGACGTGAGTGGGGGCGCCGGGAACCCTGATATTCCCCCAGTCTCGGCGTTGCAGCTGAATAACGATGCTGCATCAGAGGGATTTTTAATTTGCACTAAGATGCTTTGACGCTCTTTTTTTTTTTTTATATCAGACCTCTGAGAGGTGCATTTACGATGTCTGTCAGGGATGGTTGATGTGTGATTGGGGGGAACGTGGTCACTGGAGTTTGTTGTTGGGACCTGAAGAAACTCGGACTTGTTCTGTAGCTGAGTGTCTTTGCGTGTTCACGGCGTTTCCCGTTTTTGTGTTAATGCTGCTGAGAAAGCCTGTTCTGGACTTGGCTCACCCTCTAATGGAGGCCATCAGCCAGGAGCACAAACGCCACGTCCTCCGTCCCGTATCTGATACGATCTGTCGGGGCAGGAGCAGCGAGACCGACAGCGAGAGAGACAGCCGAGTTTCTTCTTCTGGCCTTGACGAGCTTTTCCAATTTCCTCTCCTCCGTTTGGTGCCGCTGGAAGCTCAAAGTGCTCTTTTCTCTGGAAACACAAAGGCAGCGGGATGAGTTTTGGTTTCACAGTTTCCTTTCTCCTCTCCTCCTTACACAACCAGCCTTCAGCCATCAGATTCACTCATTAAATTTTTTTTTTTTTTTTTTTTTCCAGCATCGTTGAGTGCCGGACCTTTTGTGGGCAGTTTTCCTTTGTTGATGCATTCCAGCAGTCTCTGAATTTGTTTTTCTCAGCGTCCATTAAATTTCGCCAGCGTGCGTTTTCGGGGGGATTCAGATTTGTCCGCCTGTTGACGGAGCGGAGGAACAAAGAGGTGCCATTTACATGGGATGGTGTGAAAATGGCGTGTCACGTCACGGGTGATGGGCTTGTTGAAAAGGTGCAGAGATGTGGAGTTAACGAAGCACTCGCAAATGTCAGAAAATACCACAAAGGGACAGTAATATGATGAGTGAAGATCAAGGCTCACTTCGTGGGATTCAAAACGTTTTTGTTACCTTCCGACCCTAGCAACACCCCCAGAGCAGCCAGAGCAGCTCTCCAGCAGGAAACACGTCTGGAGGGGACTTTAAGGTGACTATCCGTCAGGTTTAAAAGGACTTACAGAATCGGACTTATTGAAACTTTGATCGACGTGTTTCCGCTTGACGTTGAGTCAGATTATCCATCCATCCATGTTCTGTACCTGCTGAATCCATCTGCTGGGTCACGGGGGTCTGCTGGAGCCAATGAGTCACAGCATCATCATTATTATTGTTGTTGTTGTTGTTTCTTCAGTAGGTCTGCTTATCTGTCATAGCTCACATCACTTTTTGTCTTTTGGTTGATCATAAAATAGTTGAGTCGTTTAATAAGAGTTACCTTAGCTTTTTTTTTTTTTGCAAAAACATTTAAATTTCTAAAAACAAACAAAAAAGACCCTTCTGCCACCACCCACATCAAACATCAAATGTTCTGCAGAAAAATACAAACTTTTTTATTTTGAAAATCGAATTGAAATCGAGTTGCTTATTTTCACATCGTCCAGCGAATGAAGTGTTTTTTAGATTTCAGACCTCAAATATCCAGAATTTCGTTCGAGTTTGGTTTTCTCCAACTTCCTGTTAAGCTCATTTGTTTGCTCCTTTTAAAGTGGTAATGTTATATTTATTGAAGTTAAATCTCTGGTATCTGTAGAGCCACTTTGCGCCTGTCAGGATGCATACGGTTTTGAGGTTTTGTTGGTGCGATGAGTGGAACTGGTTCCTGATCTGTGGGAGATGCTGTGATTTTTTTTAAGCTCTGAGACTCGGCAGATAAGGTCACGGTCCACACCCACCATCCCACACAGCAGAAACGATGACTTGCAGTTGTTTCGTAAACGTAGCGTGGACGTGTTCACAGAACTTTTTTCACTAAATCAACAGGTTTGCTGCGTTGGTGGCCCAGTTTTCCCTCACGACCAGAAAGACATTTCTGTGAGTTTTAATCAGCCCTGGCTTCAGAAGAACTCAATTTAATTTAACTCAAAAAGTACTTCATGAATCCCCAGTGGGAAATTAACTCGTAATAATAATTTGCTGCATCAATAATATGACTCTTGGAGAAATTCTGGCCTCTGTGATGTCATGCAGAGCAAATACTCAAGAAAAAACAACAACAAAAAGCTTATTTTGTGCAAAGAAATGCAACACCTTTTCTTTAAAGTCTCCGGTTTAGAAAAAGCTTATGATTAATTTAGAGTTTACTGGCAGGTTTTCAGAGCTGTAATTTGGTAAATACAGTTAATTTGAAGCTAAAAGCTGCCAGCAGTTTCCACAGAGTTCAGGGAAAAAAAATGTAGTCCATGTCTCATCCGCCCGGTTGGACATCGTCTTGAATTTAGACGTCTGTATTCAACTGGAGAAACATGAGATGGTTTTTGTGCCACCTTTGCTACGTAGCTGCTTAAACGACTGTAAATGTAAATAGATATCTTTAATGAAGGGAGCTGTTAGAGTTTGGCAGCCACCAGAATGATGAAGTGGAGGGTGCTGGTCTCCCGGTTCCCGGCTGGGAAGCCAGCTGTGCAGCTGATAAGACTGCTGAACTCGGGGCCTCCGGCCGCCGCTCTTCACCGTCTCCGGTAATCACCCAGATCCACTTCACCGGCGCCGGTGCCGTCTGTTGGTTGTTTCACTTAACGCACTTCCACGAGATAAGGTGGAGGAGAAAAAACGATGAGCTCTTTTGTTTTTAGTGGCCTGAACCTCTGTCTCGGTGTCGGAGGAGTAATCTCAGGGGAAGGACAACGCTTCAAAAATATAGAGACTCTCGCCATTTATAGCTCTTTGAAATAGTATTCTTGTGTGTGTGTGTGTGTGTGTGTGTGTGTGTGTGTGTGTGTGTGT
>JAOWBL010031804.1:0-29400 GCA_028564865.1 Zenarchopterus dispar
ATATATATATATATATATATATATATATATATATATATATATATATATATATATATATATATATATATATAATCTTGACCTTAGTTATGAGAAATAAGATACAGGGACAATTCTCACCATTTTTTTTCCTTGACTCACTTCTCCCAGTAGAACATCCTCATGATATCAATGTGACTTTCCCCAGTGGAGATCCATCCCTTCTCAATAACAGTTCACAAACAGAGAGCGTAATCATGCCTTACATCACCCTTTCACCTTCAAAACTATATTCTCAGTGCTTAGTAATGTCAAATGCCTTATAAATGATCTTTATCACACACATTCATACAGTTTATCATTTCATCCAAAATACACCCGTTACAACTATGGCTGCACAGGTCTAAAGCGCATTTTAAAAGCAATGTTTAGAAGTTTCTCGACCTTTCAGATTTTAGGCAAATAAATGTCATTTCTTTTAGAAAACATGAACATTTTAGTGACATGGTCACGTGACATATTAGGCTACGGGAAGAAGTTATATTGGCTAAGTTACAGTATTGCTTGATTTTATGTAAAATATAAGGCACTTGAACAAATTCCTAAAATAAGCGTAGTTAGTTATTTAATTTTTTTTCCCCCGTGTTGATTACGGGAAAAGCAAGAGCACACACCCTTTTTTCTCAGATTTACTTTCTTACAAAGGAGGGGCTACTGTACAAGCTCGTTAAACGCGGAGTACGTAGCCGGCAGCAAGGTGAACAGCAGGTGTTGTAGGAGTAGCCGCAGTCATTAAGAACAGACTTTTTTCTCTCTATTTTGTGCCTTTCCGATTTTTTCTTGGCGTGTGTTTGGAGGTTATCTTGTTCCGTTTTCCTCTTCGGTCCGACTGATGGAAAGGGCATCCTGCTAGGGTCACCTGCGCGCCATGTCCCCCCTAACGAGCCTCCGAACTTCACACGGATATCGAATAATTTAACCAAAGACAACAACAGGTGGGTCAACAGTGTATTTTATTCGGGTCATGCTTAAATTATTTCTTTATGAAGAGTTGTTGACCTTGTCTGCTCGGGGGAAACATTTTAATGGTGCTTTTAAAAGCATAGTGATTTTCCAGTGGTGCCAATAGAGATGACTGATTTAGGTTATGTTTTATAGTTTAAACGCATTTATAGTTTAGACCACTGTAAATGATTTGACGCCTTTTTCACTGTCGCTGTTAAAAATTAAAGATTTTCAGTTTCACCTAATGAGACACTGTGAAATTCAGATTCTCAGCTAATTTTACCCATTTGATTGTGAAGTCCTATTATGGTCTATAAATGACTAATAAGATACCATTATTTTCTTTATTGAATTTATTTCAGCCTCCTGGACTGATGGCTGTCTTCCGACAGCTGAAGCTTCTTCTCTGGAAGAATGGACTGGGAATCATCAGACAGCCAGTGGGTTCAAGCACAGTGTTTTATTTAGCTCACCTTCATTACAAATAAGGGCAGAATATAGGACACCTAAACCTGCTTGCCATGTGTACTACAAGACATATAGCGTGGCGTGACTTCTGCTGATTTCCGATGGTGACTCAAACGACACCTTTTGTTGCAGTTATGGTCCCTGACTCTGATTGTCTGGCCTTTGATCATCTTCATCCTCATTGCTGTGACCCGCAACCAGTTTCCAGCCGTTGTACGAGACACATGTGAGTGTAAAACTGCACTGAAAATAATTGTTATGAATCATGTAAGACAAATCAAAGTAGCAAACTTTACGAATGAACTAGCCATCACCCATTTTACAGATTACAGTTTTGTATATTTCTACTCTATATCTGCAATATATTTTCAAGAAATCCTAGGTATATATTTCTTAAAATGTGTTTAACAGTAAAAAAAGTAAAGATCTGACACTAAATTGACCTCTTGCAGACCATGGGGTTTTGATTTAGTATCTTCAGATTTATCATCTACACAAGGAAGGAGATTCTATTTTTGAAAACAGGAAACAAATGTTCTGTTCAACTCAAGCACTGCAGGCCCTTGGATCTTGGCCTATTCTATCACTGTTGACATGACATTTTTAACCTTTTCTTTTTTTAATCCTACACATCAACATCGCATTTGTTTGCCATAAATGTAGGGGAAAGTGCTCCAGCAGGGAGCGTCTCATCCATGCCTTTATGTTTCCACCTGTTGCGATAGTTGAATAACTGAGTGTAGAACGAGGGATAGAGTAAGTCTGTGTAGTACAACCATACAAATTTCCTTGACAATGAAACAGTGTTTTAAATCAAACTTTTCAGCAAGCTTCATTCTCCACTCCAGCTGTTAATGTGTCCGACATCAGTTAGAATGTAAAAACATGAAAACAGTATGCTTTTGTGTAAGCAGGTCACCTTCCTGCTCATGTTTGGTCAGCCTGTTTTAAGTGGATCATGTTGCGTTTCTCATTTGTAATTTAATAATCCCAGTAGGACCAGACATAAAAAAAACTATCCATGAATCACAACAGCTGGTTTTATATGGGCTAGAAAAAAGAAAAGCATTAAACCACACCCAAAAACAGGTAACAGAACTGTCTTCATTAAATACGTAAAGACTCAATAACCAGCGGAAACTATAAATCTTAATTTTTTTTATTACTGTTTGCTTATTGATTGATTATAGCTATAATTATATATTTTTGCAATAGTGGCATTTTTATTCTCCATGCTTAACTCTCATGAGTCAGTTTCTTTATCTCAGTTCATTTACATGGCTATGTGTGTCATTTATACTTTTCTGCAATAAACTTGATGTGTGGAATTAAACAAAGGTAGTTCCTAGAGCCCATATTCAAGGTTTCACAAACATCATGGGTGTAATTGGTTAAAATATGTTCGTTAGGCTGTGTTTTGAATACCAAAGGTGCATTGTTCCATACAGTAGATTGAGTGATAGCTGGAACTTGATCTTCACGCTCTTCACATGTATTTTTCTTTTGTTCTGCACTGAAACAATAGCTGAGATTGTTTTCTGATAAAAGACGGCATGATACAAAATGGCGTAGTCAAGAAAAACTCTACTGTTCTGTAAAACATGTTCTTTGACAAATGTTACTCTTACACATATTTATAATGTTGTCACCAACTGAACATTGTCCTGCATTTTATTATAATTGATGATGTGAGTGGCATTAACTGGACATATAATATTTTTGAGCGTGACCTGTTTGTTATCCACGTAGGCATCAGGTGGTACTCTTTTTCAATTATGTTTATGTATCAGGGTATGTATTGTACAGAAAAGGAAAATGAAAGAGAATTTAAAAGTATTCTCCTTACAACAAACTTGGATTTTTTTTCTCATTTAGGTTATGTTGGACCCCGTAACCTACCTAGCACAGGCTTCTTCCCCTTCCTGCAGACTCTCATGTGCAATACTGACAGCAACTGCCATAACACATCTCGTCTGGGGGACTCTTCTTCATCACGGTCATCAAGAGATAGAAGGTATGGAACTGTAGACAAGGATGAAAAATCAAAGATGTTAATCTAAGTGTGGTCACCAAGAACAGGTGTTCCTTCATGGCTGAGGAAGAAGTGGTGCTCATTATTTTGACTGCTAATAGCTATTAACTTATTAAAAAAAACAGATGGTTGGCATTGTTCTTCCATTTTAGTTCTGTGTTTATTGCACTTTTTTTCTTTGAAAGTGCTATTTCAATACACAGAAGTGGCTTTTATAAAAGGGAACTCTGTCTGATCCGTTTCCATTCAGGTCCTAATTGGTTTGCATGGCATTTATAATAGCCACAAAGAGGAAAGACCACTGAATAGCCTGTTTGTTTTAATCAAGGCTGATTGTTCAGATTAAGAGAAGCAAAGTCAAACATGAACTGTTTACTGTTTTAACATAATTTGAACAAGAAAACATTTCATTCCCTCTATGAGTTGTTTTTAATTAGATAACTTATTTAAACAAATAACAAAAGTGACATTCTATTATTTTGAATAAATATTAGGAAAAAAAACAAGAGTCTTTATATCAGACTTGTACTATAGGAAATGGCTATTGTAACATGATGTAATGTGCATGAATAAGAATAACAGGTTGAGAGCTACCAGCTACATATAGTTGGACTCATCTCTATTGACTACAGGACCAAACCTCTGGTAAGAGATGGTCTCTCAATGTTCATGTCACAAAAAACATAGCTAAAATTGAGAAGCAGTGTGTGTAAGTGCACATGCCCCATTCGCACGGGATTAAAATTACCTGTGGACCTGGGGTGATTTGTAATAATCACGGAGGACGCCTGTGATTTTCATCCCGTCCCAGTATGTGATTTTCTAAACTAAAAATTCCACAGCAAATTACCTTCTCTATTTCAGCAAACACTGAGGTTGTGAGATAATTTTAATCCTGCCTGAATGCACATGTGAGAGACTTATGAAACAAGAAATTAAGATCACCAGAAGAACGACAATGAGAGATGTTCTCAGTTCAGTATGTTTTAGAGTAATTGTCTACACTTGGCTAATTAAAAAAAAAACATTGCTGTGTTCTGACATTTTGATTAATGATGGTTAATTTGGACTTCTTTTCCATTAGTTTTTATTTCCCCCCCACTTGTTCCTTCTTTTTAACTCATATTTTATTCTCATTGAAACGATCAGAAAATTATTTCTGTGAAGAAAATGTGTCAAGAAAGAAAAGACATGGCAAAGAAAATAGAAGGTTTCTGGATGTGATGAAAGTGGATATTCAGTTGGTTGATGTGACAATAATAGGGGGTAAAATGGAAACAGATGATCTGGTGCAGTGACCCCTAGTTCTTCTTCAGATTTGAAAGGTAGTACAGTCTCTTTAAATCCTATTTGTTTGTGAGTGTAGCTTTTATCTTTTCCTTTGGCCAGAGACACGTGTGGCTGCATCACACACTAAGAAACTTTCTATTTTTTATCAAGCTCAAGGCCTCTGACAGCGGAAAACCTTTGAGGTTTCAATGAAAGCTCCGGTTATGTTACCGTTAAGTTCACTGTTACCATGGCAACTTAAAACATAGACTGATTTTCCGATTTTGTCACATGTCAAAATGTAATATATAGTCATTGAAGTCTAACTCTTGAGCTTCTGATGAGATGCTTTTACTTAAAAGCATCCCATCAGAGGCAATTATTTAACAACGTCACTTCTGAGATCAATGTCTGTAAATCACGGTAAAACACAGACTATGATTATTTGGTATAAATGGGCCAAACTTAACGCAGACGTTGGGGTGTAATTTTAGAATTACTGTAGGTTCAGAGGTCATTTTAGTCCAGTGTGAATAAGACATAGCACTTGCCCAGGGTAAGCAGTGTGAGACAAGTGTTGGGATATTCATGAGCGCCCAGCTGTCTGCCAAGTATTTTAAATTTGATGGCACACAAGAGAGTCACCTCAGTGGAACTTTGGCTTGGAGAGAAAAACAATTTACTGTGGTGTGTGTGTATAATCGCCCAGCAGCAGAGTATTCAGTCTTCCTAGAGAAAGCGGACCTAGAAGAGATCCAAGACACCAAGTTGTTTTGCTGAGAGACGTAAAATTCTATGTTAGCAGTGACTGGGAAACCTGGAAATGAAAGACTGATCTGTAGTAACCCATATAGTTGTGTTGTTGGACTTATGTGTTGGGTTTGGTCTTTTATAACCATTAACTTCTTTATAGCACAAATGAACATAATATTTTAACACAAACCTTTCTATAACCACCATGTTTAATATAACAAAGTATACATGATCAGAGACCAGCTTGAGCCAAAACCCGCTGACTAAATTTACAATCAATTTATCTCATTTTAGTTAACGTGTTATGGACCTTGAAATGGATACGATATAAAGCACAGAAACTATACAACTAAAGTAGCTTTGCATGGAAGAATGGTTTCAAATATTTCAACAAGTACTTACTTTGTACTTACACCTATAAAGATTTTGTCTCAACATGAGATAATGCAAATTGTCCTTGTGATTTTTTTTCTTTCATGTGGGTATAGCTTCAAGGATGATCAAATGTTAACTTACCCACAGACAAGAAAAAAGTCAACTGAGAACATACTTACTCTTTTGCATTTTTAATGAGAGTTAGTGAAAAGCAAATGTAAACCATCTTGCAATTTTTATTAAGACCACAAAAATAAAACGTAGGTTGACACTAATTTTATTTTAGTTACAAGTTTCCTACCAGCCATTGGTCTGTTATAGTCATGTACACATTTAACAAAGAATACGAGTTGGAAAGCTATACTTCTTTAATAAAGCTTTTTTGTAGATTTAGTGGGAAGTTTTATTTTTTATGATTTAATTTGATCCTTTTTAATTTGTGTTACAGGTCTGCCAACTTGCTGAAGACGTCCCCACTGGCAACTCTGATTCAAGGGGGGGATCTTTTCAAGTTTGCTTTCCCTAATGACTCACACAATGATCCTGCAGCACTGGTTAAAGTCATAGAAAACATGTTTGGTATGTTTGTCCCCTTTACTTTTGTTTATACCATGCCAAATGTATGAAGAGTTCACCAACATTATTTGGTATTATTTTAAAGTCTTTCAGGATTCATTTGTGTTCTCTTCCTTTAAAGGATCAGCTTACTCTGGAAACCACAATGTCTCGTTCATGAATACCATGAACACCACTCTGCATGATCAGGTGGGTATTGCCAAATACACTGAAATGAAAAAGGAAGAAATATTACTTTAGTTCATTTTAACTAATGCAGAAATGCATTGAAGACACTCATCAAAAAATATTAAGTGATAAAACAAAACCCGAAAAAACTCCAATCCTGTCCTCTGTTAAAAAACTGCTTTTCCAAGTGTCTCCTATGTGGCTTTTAAATGATTTGCTGATTTATTTGGAGTACCAGAAGAATGTATTATCAGAACATATTAAGAGCAAAATGATTTTTTCTTATTGTACTGGAAGAAATAGGAGACCTGAACTCTTCAAAAAGAAGGGTTTATGCAACATTCCCTGCACCAAAATTATATCCAGCTGTTTGTGTTATCCTTCATTCTATTTATTTATTTAATTATTTTGAGTGAATGCAGCAGAAGTTGAATAGCTGCCATTATGCACTTTCACTGTCACATTTTCAGTTGCTTTGTCCCTGAGTGCAGAGATATATATATAATGCTACCAGGAAGAGACAGTTACAGGCAGTTTAAGTATAAAGTTATATACGTTTAAAATATTTTCCTTACTTTTTGTTATTTGGCTACATGTTAGGTTTAAATTTACTTACTAATATGTGCCGTACTTTTAAAAGCCATGAGACAGACAAACAGAGTGACAAGCAAACCCAATAGCAAATTTGTAAGTAAACTTAATAGTGGAGTACTATGACACTCATAAAGATGTTTAGCATGATAGTCTTTACAGGCTTTTTTCCACAATTTGAGCTAAAGAATGCATCTCAGATATTTTACCTGAACAGATAATTCGGGTCATATTTAATGTGACCGGTGTCGTAATTAAAAACAAGCTCAACCCATGTCGCCGGTGACCAATGTGCTCCTGATTATTGTTTGAAATGAACACTCCTGGTAGACTGCTTTGGACATTACTGATATGAGTTGGTTGCAGTTGTCTTTATAAATGAGTGCACCTTTAGGACATATTCATCACATTATCATAAAAAGCCCATGAGGGATCTACTTATGATTTGGGACCAGTTACTAAGTTGCCTGGGATACTGAATCTGCCTCAGAGAATGTTTTTCACATGGGAAGCTGGGGGCTGAGAGGATTAAAGGCTTGAGTGATGTTCAGCTTGAATCATATCTCTTGCAGGAGACCTGGAACAAAATGCTGGAGTCAGTCAACATTTTAAAGAAGGCCATCTGCACCATGACCCTGCCCATGATCAACAGAACCTCACCCAGCACCGTCACCTACGCTGTGGTCACTTTTTGCAACAGCAACAACACTGTGTTTGAAGTTTCACTTAAAACCCTCAATCAGGTATGTTTGCATCACATCTTGACAGTGTGAAGAGATCAGATCCAAACTTGTCCCTTTTTTGTTTGATTTTTTTAAAATCCACAAATAAATAGGTAATATCATCAGTGTTTATTGGTAACTCAGATGATGTCTTTGGTTTTCAGTTAATGACGGAGATGATGCTGACACAACCTGATGAGATGTTATCAGTGGCTGGGATGACGTTGTTGTTGTTCAATCAGCTGCAAAATGACACCTCGCTGTGGGAAAGTCTGGTTGCGCTTCCCCAGCTCTTCTCTCCCAATTCTGTTGACCAAGCACTGAACAGTACTAAAGCCCTGCTCACAAACATACAGGGGTAACATACTTTTATGCATTTTCAAGATCTGACAGCACATTAGTTTGGTTTGAGAGGATATGTTAAGAGGCTGGTAAAAAATATATATGTTTAATCATTATACTGGCTTCCTCACAGTTTTTTTTCTTTGCACACATTCTCCTTAGGACCATGCATGTCATTCAGAGCAATTTCAATGAAACTGGTACTGCATTCTCCACTGTACATCCATTCCTTGCTGGAGGCATCAACTTGCTTGACTATATTCAAAACTGGCCTGGAAAAGGTACCTAAACTCCATCAGTGTTGTATTATGTGTAAAAACTTTCATTTTGAAGTCTTTTTTAATATTATTTTTTTTGGTCAAATTTCTAAAATGCATCAGTTAAGTGAGAGGACTAGGTTATGCTGTTTTGGAAATATTGTATATGTTTGAATAGTATGAGAAGACATGCTGGTCTGCTTTTTTTTAACTAATTCCTGACCATGCAATTCAAATCTGCTCAGATGTCACCATTTCCCTTGGAGATGTTGTCACAATGCCCGACGACACACTAAGTGACTTAGTGAAACGTGTCCTACAAGAGGTTCAAATACCACTGGACAAGGTATGTTCTTTATGCACGCGACTCTGTCACATTTACTTCTCATTTTGGGCTTTGAAATTTGATTCAAAAGTAGGAAAGAGACATTAAATTGTCAAGGATAATTTGTGTCATCTGTGACATCTCCAAGAGAAAAATGAACTGGGCTTTCTGTTTTAGGCTGTCGGCCTGACTTTGGATAAACACATGGTGCATTCTTACCTGTGTGGCAACACCAGTGAGCAGTTGTGGCTATCAACAGCGTGCAGCACAGGTGCTGTGGACATGCTTCTGAGCTGGATCAGCCCTGACAAGGTGGCAAAACAGGTAAGGTGGTGTTTTGAATGTTATTAGCATCAACAAAGAGAACTGGAGAGATCGGAAATTAGCCAGCTACTTTAAAACACAGAGCGGGTGGGATGCCCGCTCTGTGTTTTTCTCTCTTTTTTTGTCGGTATGCTACTGCGCACACTAAATGATCTATCTATGGCAACAAGGCACTGCAGTACCAGTCAGCACCTGGGGAACTCAAACCTCGAGGATCTCCAATTAGCACTGCCATGACATTACACATGATAATTCCCAATTAAACGCTTTTGGCTAACACTCTCATTACTTTCTGTACTTGCTCAAACAGTCAACTGGACATTATTTAATGATCATTTTACTTTCAAGTCATCTGTAGATGTAATGTTGCATGTGTGCTAATGCCATTTAATGTGTTTCTGGTGACTAAGCAGTTTATTAAATCTCAGCTCCCAGGTACATTTACTGAAATCTGTAAAAGATATCCTCCTGTAAACCCTTAAAACAGAAACAAAATTAGAATGTTTAATTTATATAAATTAAAGTAGATTCAAGTTTGGTATATTTGGTGAAGAAAACCTCTAATCTTCTTTGAAACAGTGCTAACAGATTAAGGTGGTATGCTTGAACAGATCAGTGAGAAAGAATTGCTTTTTGAGCCCTTTTTCATGCAGACTTTTCCTATATCCACTGCCTGTTTTAAAAACTTGCATTTGATTCCTAAGGAAGTCAAATCTACATGTTGACTTACATAAACTTGGGTTTATTCTTTTTGAGGTTGTGTTTACTGGATTTGCTGGTGTGATCAGGATCATTATTTAGCTGGAGTCTCCTCTTGTTTTTCTTTTAAAATTAATGTATTTTGATTGCTAAATGGATTTGACTGTGTGACTCAACCTCCTTAAAAAGTTAAATTTGAAGAAGTGGTATTTGGACCAGCATGCCAGATACCTTTCATTAAGCCCTAAGCTAGAATATCTGTCTTTAAATTTTCACCTTCTGATTTTCTTGAAGATATAAATTCAGATAAAGATTTATAGATATACATTTCATAGTTGAATCAATAATTTAGTCAAGCTATTTGGTCTCTGAGGCAGTAAAAGCAGCTTAAATGCAATACAATTTTTACCACCATTAGTTGACAACTGGAGTGGCAATCTTCTCTCCTGACTGTGACAAACCTTTCTATTCTTCATGTAACCCAGCAGCTCCACTTGTGATTGTTCCTGATCACCTACTCTGTCGATATACAATTTGCACAAATTGTTTCTGGTTTCAGCCACAGCACTTATCACAGACAGCTTTAAGAGCTAACTGCAGGTCCTGTTATAAAATTTTGGTATCCGAGAGACCCCTCAAGAGCAAATTTGGAGTGACATTTGTAGATAATCATCCTTAGAGTGGAATAATTTTTCTTTTCAAATTACATCTATATCTTTTAATATGTGCATCCACCTCCTTTATTTATGAGAACCTTAAGGAAGTCTTACACTACACGCAGAAAACAACATCTAATTGGAAATACTAACTGTAGTTTTGCAGTTGAGGGTTTGATAGATTTGAAGCAAGACAGAGAGTGACTGTTTTGTAGTTTAATTTTAATTTTATCAATGTAGTCAGTTTTTCCAGTAAGCAGAAAATGCTAGTTTTCATGTATGCAAATAAATAAAAATTTTGACTATTTTTGACTGATAAAAGCATATGCAGCTCATGTGGCCCTTTTAGTTTTATAAAAATGATTTGTGGAAGATAAACACTGTTTTTGAATTGCACACGTTCAATTAATTAGTAGGATAAGGTTACAGGTCTCTTTAATAAGTCAAAGGTTTTCAATGATTTTATACTGTTTATTTATACAATATATTCACTATACTCTTGAAAGAAAGTAGATGCATTATTTATCCAGTTAGTACAATAGTTTATTTAATTTTATGTAGCTTTTCTAGACATTCATTAAAAATTGAAAACAAGTACTTGTGAAATTACATTTTTGAAGATATATTTCCTTTAAAAAATATCTTTATGCCTCATCTTAGACATACTCTACACTGCACTTTGTTATGCATGTTGAGAGGTTTGAATATGAAAATATCCCCTGCACTACAAGGTGAAAACCAGAGAGACAGGTTTCTGGTATGTTTTTGTTCTTTCTGGAATGACACAAAATAAATAAAGTCAACAAGGTTGCATTACACCTTTGGCACAACTAATAATGTACTTATAAATGATCATTTGAATTGTCCCTTGTCCCTGATAGTTTAGGCAAAAATTACAGGGTGAAGAGGGAGTTCTAGACTCATTTCTCTTGAGAATATCACATAATTGTTTTTATCAAAATGGGGGCTAACATTAAGTATTAACGTCTATGACTTGTTAGAATAAAAAAAAAAAAACTGTTATTAGGTGGGACAGACTGCATTTATTTCTCTGTCACATTTGTCTCAGTAACCCTATAATTTCTACATTGTAGTCAAAACTTAAGTGAGACACAAAGTCTTTGCAGAATTAAAATACTGAAACAAGCATACTTAAACACATTGAAACTTTACCCAATGTTCAAATGGTTTTAAATTTATCATACATAAAACATCCCTCAAATCAATCATAAAAGCAGATTTTCCTTAAGAATCAACAGTATGTCTTAGGCTAAAAGCATCCACTTTGTTGTCCATCACATCCAGTGTCTGACTGAAGATTTTGCTCATGCGACATCTCAATATGATTAAAAAATTTGAATAAGTAACATAAATGCATTATCTCTCCAAAACTGCTCTTAAGTTGTTTCTCCTTCTCTTTCCATTACTCTGTCCTTTTGTAAGTCCCACACTTCTTATTCATTATGTGTAGAAACTCTGAGTAATTTACGGAGGTGAGGAGGTAAATATTAAGTATGAACTGTTTGCTTACATGTTTAACACTTGGGATTCCCTCTGTTTTGTCTTCTGCTCCTTATGTGAATTGTGTTAACCCCAGACTCTCCTGGCGTGGAGCAAGCATGTGGCAGCACATGATCTGTCTTTTGCCAAAGGACTGCTGCACAGTCTAATGGGAGATTTATCTTCGGGAGTGCAGGGACCTTCCAGTGCCACAAGATCTCAGCGTAGCATAGATACGAAGCCACAAAACATTGAGGAGGAGTTGTAAGTACACTGTTATACCACCTTTTCTTTTTTGTGAATGCACTTGGTTAAATCCTACATTTCATCAAGTAGTCAGTGTGTGGTAGTACACACTATAAAATTAATGTCTTGTGACAACAATCTTGGTGTACTACAGGGGTCGATTTTGGGACCTTTGCTCTTCAGTGTATTTATAAATGACCTACCAACCTGTTGACCGTCAGCTGTTACTTGTCAAATGTGTGTCCATTATTCTTATCGTGCAGAAGTCCAGAGGGAATGCTTTGTAATTTTATTAAACTCCAGTTTTAATTTCATCTGATGCCATATCAATAAATGTTCATCCTATAAAATGTAAAGATGCGCCTTTTTGAGGTATAAGCATTTTACAGTTATCTGTAATTGCCCAGACTTTTCAGTGTTTCTCATTTGATACATAACAGATAAGAAGAACATGGTTGAAACTCTTGTGGCTTCTGCTTTTTATTATTTTTTAATTTGCTTTGCACTCAAAGACAAACTCTCTTTTTCAACTGCTCATAAACTTAAAGTTTTTTTATTGAGGGCATCAGGAATTGTTAATGTAAATATTCAAACAGAATACTAAGTTTTCATAAAAGTACAGTTGTTGACCATATGATTTTTGCAGGTTTTTGGAAGTCGGTAAAGTATTCTTGGAGATTGTGAAAAGTGAGCCTCAGCTGGACATGGTGGTCCAGAGCGTCCTCAGAACTGGTTTTCAATCCATGAAGGCAACAAGGCTGACTTTAGAGACTGTAGAAGGTGAGACTACAAAAAACCTCCTCTCACATCATGGCTCCTTGTGGGAATAATCCCTTGATCATGTTTTTCACATTCATTCCAAGCTGTGGGAAAAATCTCCTCCCTTACTGTTGTCTACTCACAATCATAGGCAATAGCATTTACTGTGAAAATGAAAATAAATGGTGACAACACATTTTTACTAAAATGTCTTATAAACATGCACCAGAAGGATGTAAATCTTAAAAAAAAAAAAAAAAAAAACAAGAGGAAAAATAGAAAATGATACGAACCCGCAGGACATATTTACAGGACCAGCATGACTTCATTTGTCTTTCTGACAGATTAGACATGCTGTCAGCATTATTATTGTATTATTTCTCTATATAGTTTACACTGTATTCTGTGAATAAGAGGTGAAGGAAACAAGGGATTTTCCTCTGGGAACGTATAAAAGAAAGAAAATGCAAAACCTGAGAGGGATTTAAGGACAAAATTTGAATGCAGACACACTGTAAGACCAAAATAACTTTTCAAGGAGTATGCAATCAAATGATCTTAACCTTTGTGCTTGTGTTGTCTACACAATTGTATTCAGAAATGATGAGCAATGTCCTGAAAGATGCGGATCATCTCCAACTGACATATCACATGTTGTTGACAAACCAGTCTGAGGCAAGCATGTGGGTCAGCCGTGTCTTCGACAGTGTGATGGAAATGATCATGAAGGTATGCAAATGCTACTTAAATTCTCCATAGTCTCCTTGTATTTACACAACACTGATCTTATTTTCTGATTCATTTTTCATCATAAATGCTGAGTTATCATTGTTATTGTTTAGATGTACAGAGGCAGTAAGACATAGACAGAGCTATATTTATTTCTACTTTTCCCTCTCAGTTAAATGCTTTAAGTCATTTGGACTTGGCTTAAAATATGTTGGACTGATCTTTAACAGTGCCAACTGAAGATGAAGGTGCCAACATTTTTGTAATTAGAACTAAAACTTTTTGCTGAAGTTATAAATTAGAAGGGACTGTAAGAAATCTTTTTAAAAAAATTAGAATAAAAAAAGATTGCAATCAATTACAAAACAAAGATGGCAGTAGATAATTCACTGAACGCCTGCCTCATATTTTGTGTTAACCGGAGACACCAGAGAGCTCATATAGTTGAGCAGGTGCCACATATACAAAGGTAAAGTCCTCTAGTTTTCTCTGTGCCTTAATTTCCTGTCAAGACACTTTAAATAAAGGCCACTAGAGCCACAAGTAATTTTTCAATAACAATCCACTGGTATGGGTCAGTGACACGTGATATTCTGATGTTAGGGTATGATGTATTTAAGATTTTCAACAAAAAAAAAGAAGCACTGATAAAGCAAGGACATTCTCACCAGGTGACTTTTCTTTCGTTTCTCTAGACTCTTGAATCAAAGTCTCTAACATGCGAAGACCTTCTCAGCCCTTTCGAGTGGCTCTTATCCACTGAGAGTGTAAAGGTTGAGGTCTGGCGATCGCTGATCTGCCAAAATAGCTCCTCTCTAGAGCAAGCTTTGATGATGGACTGGATGAATTGGTTTCAAGAGGTAAAAAGTACCTAATTTGAGTATTTTTTACTCCCAAAAGGTACTCAGGATGTTCTGTTCTGTTCTGTTTTTGTCTTTTGTTTTCTTGTATTTCCTGTGGCACATCTTCTAACACTAACAAGATGCACCAGTTTATCTCAACTGTTGCTTTCTATTTCCCATTATTTTATGATCTTCAGGTGCAGGAAGTGTACAGTGCCCTCACAGGCCAAGCAGACTTCAATGTAACACTTCCCATGGTTCTGTCTGAGTGGCACGACTTGTATAACAGCAGTCTGCGGTTTGGAGGGTTTTTGGACCGACTGGTCACAGAGCTGGGCGGAGCATACTGGATGAACTGGATTCCAGACAGCACTACTTATGATGTTACAGACACGCTTCAACAAAGGTGATGATATCTTGTTCCCAATGCACTTGCAGGACTTCATTTCAAAGCGTATTGTTCTACAGTGAAATAATCAGGTCAAGATTTAATCTAACACTTTGCTCATATAATTACTTGTCTGTGGGGGTAGGGAAAAGACATGCAAAAATTTAGAGAAACAAATTGCATAAGAAAAGATGAAAAGGGGGATGAAACAGCTCTCATTGTTGTACATGGTAGACTACACATGCAATGTCTCCTTTTTTGTAAGTACTTTCTTTTAAATGCTGTGTGCTTCTGTCTTGGTGTAGTGTTCTCATGTTCATGGTGGACTTTGGAATAATGATTGAGAACAGTGAGATGTGGCCTGAGGTAAAGGACTATTTCCACATGATTTACTGGATTTTGAACTACAGGCCTGGAGTCCCTTCTCCACCAGCAAACTGTAAGCTGATCTTCTGCGCTGTTCACATCTCAACAATAAATAAAAAATGCATGCATCAAACATACATATTTAGTATATAATAAATTAATTTTTTTATGTCCCTTAGGTTCTGTTGACACCCAGACTTTCGCCATTCATTGTGATACTGGTTTGAAGTGGCCACAATTTGTCAACACAATGGTTCAGGCTCTAATGTCGCCAAGTGAAGATGTGGTGGTGAAGTAAGTGAAGCAGACTTTTAGTTTTATTGAATGTGGAAATAATGCATAGACTTTGTGTGCACTGGAATTTTCTTTACTGAATTTCAACTCTTGGCTGAACAGGTATTTAGAATATATTTGGAATGAACATTTTATACATTTTACTGTTTTGTCGAGAGTTAGATGAGAAGCTCAGTGTCATTATTTTTCCATCTGTCCATATTGTATGAAGCTGCCACCAGCAGAGGGACTGCGGTAGCTTTAAGACTGAAGGTTGGAGAAACTTTGAGAACAAAGTACTCTCACAAAGCCCAATCTAAAGAATGTAACTTGGATGTGCACTGAAATTTAATGGATTTTTGTTACCATGCTCAAGCTTGTTCTACAAAGCTTTGGGTTCTGATTTAGCCACATCAAAAATCAGATTGTCTTTTTCTGAGGCTTTATGTTGTAGATTTATTGCATTGCTTATTATCCAAACATCATCCAAATAATGTTATTTGGATAATGTTTTCATGCTATTAAGATGTACATCATAGGTAGTGCTGAGCATTCTTCACAAACAATTAATTTTAGTTTCATGAGTCCACAAAAGATTTTCCCAACAGCGTAGCAGATTTGCCAGTGTGATTTTTGGGAAATATCAGGTGTTCGTCAATACTTTTTTTTAAAGATCAGTACCCACATACTTTGGGTTTCTAGGCACTGATTTTTTTCTCACCCTTTCCAACATTATTCACATCAACAATTCTCGACTTTATGTCTTCAGAGATTTCCTTATTCAAGGCACAGTTCACACAAATACTTTTTAAGAACAGCAGACTTAACATATTAATTAAGTGTCTTTTTTTATCAAGGGAGCTCTAGACCACATCTCCAGTCGTATTTCACTTATTAGACTTCAAATATACAAACTACTGCCTCCAATTAGCTTTCATAGATGTAATGAGTCTGTGGATTCACTTACTTTTCCCACCAACAGAATGAATGTTTAATTCAATAAAGAAAAAGATAATTATAATAATGTATTATCAGTTTAAACATCTTATGTTTGTCTTTCATTGACTAATGAGATCAGATAACATATTAAATGAATGCAGAAAATGGGTTACAAGAGGTTTGAATGTTTTTTTTATTGTATGAGAAGAAAAAAACAGACTTATTTATACAAAATCAAGATAGAGGTGGGTCTCTTAAAGATTCAGGAGAAATGAACCCAGAAAGTTAAACAAAACTGCAGTCAGCAGTGGTGTGGGGGAAGTTTAAGGACAGATTTTTCAGGCAGAGCAGGCTCTGCAGCAGTTCATAGAAATTAATGGTTCACTTGAAAGAGGCACAGACAAATCAGGTTTGTGACACATTACCACAGTGTTGCTCCATACACTGACAATGCTTGGCAGGCTACTTATATGCTATAATATATATATGTATATATACATATATATATATATAACTGATATATTCTGTCACTCCTTTTTTTCTCTCTAGTTCTCTCAAAGGAGCTGTGACTCTGCTGCAACATGTGTATGGGGACATGTATAGTCATCTCATAGCCTCGTACTTAAAACAAGAAATCAGAGGTGGAGATGCTCTCTCTGCCTCTCTGATTAACCTCATGCATCAACTGGATGGCTTTGTCAAGACTATCTCCACTCTCCCCAACCAAAACATCTCAGACCCCAATGTCATGGTTCCTCTCATCAGTGACTTGTTCCAGTCCACAGGTCTGAAGCCACTTCTGCCTATGCTCCTCAGTGAGGGTCCCATCAGCATCTCCACAATGCTTGATGTAGCCTCAAAGCTCGGCAGGTTCAATCAGCATCTTTTCACTCTGAATGAGACAGACCAAACAATGCCTGAACTGGAACGAATGATAACGCAGTTACTTTCGTTGGAGAGTAACCTCACAATGCATCTCCCTCACATCATGGGACAAAGTCTACTCATCTATTCCAGCTACCTCAACCCTGATGATGTGGCCCGTCTCAAAGAAGCCATCCAGCCTTTCACCAACCAGACCTCAGCTGGCCTTGTTGAAGCCATCCTGAGTGCCATGGAGCTTCTGAAGACAATGGTGGATTCTCCAAATGGTGACCCAACTGACATCATTCTTGGCTACATACATCAGCTTCAAGAGTTTGTGGTCTCTCTTTACAGACTGCGACTAACTGAAGGCCTATTACAAAGTGGGCAGCTCAGCATAGCTGAAGTCACTGACCTCCACATGGTTTCCATGGACTTTCTCAACCTCCTCACACCTGAAAGCCTTCTGAATCTCACTTTGGCTGGACAACATGTTTCCCAGGACATTGTTATCAAGAAGTTTGTAGCTTTCTTACCACCTCCTGTCCAAAGTGATGCCATTCACTTTCTCCAGGATTTCAAAGCTCTGCAAGATGAGATGACCAAATGTTCAGAAGGCCAGAACTGCTTGGCTGGGATTTCAGAAATCTTCACATTCCTGGATCAAATATTAGATATGATGCTGTCTGCCAACGGGAGTGTCACTCTTCAAATAGCCCCAACCAATTCAATTCTTTCAATGTGGGAACATGAAGAAATTTCATCAACTTTCTTCTCACTCCTCCTGTCACCAGATGATACTGCCATTGTGGAAACATTTAAACAGACCCTTCATTTCATCAAATTGGTCCTCTCTACACCAAATATTACGGTGTCTAGTGTCCAGAATGCTCTAAAATTGTCTAATCTAACTATTGAGGAGCTGAATGACATTACTGCACTAGCTGGAACTGCAGACATAAATGACCTGATGGTAAATGTGTTGGGGATTGTTAATGCCCAGCAGTGTTTTGAACCTCAGAATAACCAGACAGTAACAGCCCAGTGTGTTATGGGATTGATCAATGGGGTCAGCAGCTTTCTGGCAAATCTACCCGCTTTCCATAATGACAAAGACATCCTCTCTCTCATCCCACTAATAGCTAATAAAACCATTAGTGATGTCATGCATGTTAACTTCACCTCCGATCCCAACACAGCTATTGTGCACGCCTTGAATGCCACCCTCGCCAATGTCAAGATGAGCCTCCAGATGAACCACCTCAACACTCCTGACATTATGAAAGAAATCAGAATACTGGAGGGTTTGATAAAGCTTGTCACCAATATGGAGCCATATGAAAATTTCAATGTAACCTTGATGAAGGATCCTGTACATGCACAGAAAACATATTTGGAGCTTATGGGGTGGTACTTGGAAAACCTGGAAAAGATCACCAGCAACAGTTCAGTTTCAGAAGTACTTCATCCCTTCTTCCAGATTGCACATATGCAGGTGGCATCACAGCTGGCTCAGGTAAATTTCTCCATTTTTGTCAGTGGGGAGCTGGAGTTGTTGGTAAACAGCCTCCAGTACCCTATAAATGGTGATGGGGTGAGGAAAATTGGCCAGACAACAATTGAGATCATTCGCCATCTGTTGGATTTCCTCAAGGCCAACACAGAGCTTCAGAATAACGTTCAAGGTTTTGACCAAATGGTCAATACATCCCTTCTTCATTCAGCTGAGCGTCAAATCAAACTCTACCTTGAGCTCATAGAGCAGTGGATGAAGCAGCCCAGCATTCCATCACTCCTTACCAGTATGCTCCAGTGGGGAAACTCCTCCATGACAGCATCCGTACCTGTGGAAGATATCCATAATTTAATGGATACAATGCTCCATTTTGCTAGTGATGATGAGCTAGCCTACCTCTCCATGATAAGCAACATCACCCAGTCTTTGAGCAAAGTCCTAATGGTGGCTGAGCAAACAGGTGGCCTGCAGAGTGAACACTTCGTGGCTGCAATCTTGGAAGCAGTCCAAAGGGCAATACAGATCCTGACCACCTTCGTGGCCCCACTGCCACCTCCCGTAGAGAAGGACATCCTGGAGATTGTGCAAGAGTCACTAAATCTCATTGTCAGTCCAAACATGAGTTTTGCCTCATCACGTAACATCTCCCTACTCATCCTGAAGAGAGCTGAGAGAGTCATCCAACAAATAATACCGGAAATGTTTGCAGAATACTTGATTATGGGGATCAAAGTCTTTACAACGTATTTCGAGAGCACAGGAGAAGTCAGTGGAGTGGATCAGTGGAATCAAATGTGAGTAATGCTACTGTTGCTAATGGTGAATGGATGAAATATCCAACTAAAAGGCCCTGATATTAGACACAAATAAGGGGAATTAAAAAAATCATGTTCAAACATTTAATCAATTTAAAATCTCTTTATTATGAATAGTAATGTGAAATAATTGCTTATAATTAATGCTATTAAATGGAAAACACTATTGTCAGATACTGAAATGGCAGTTTAAAAATAAAGACATATATCCATTTAAAAACATATATTACGTTATGGTTTTGGCTATTTCCCCACAGCTTCACAGATGTGCTTCATCATCAGTTCTCTCATTAAGATACTTTTTTCTTTTTTTGTTATAGTCTTTTTTATTGTTGTACCAAAAGGCAAAGCAATACAGCAACTGTATAATTGTTTTGTATTTTTAAGGGTATGCATAATATGGGTTTGTTTGGTCGCTTATTTCCACTCTAAAACTCTAGTCCTTTGCATTATTGTGGATGTCAGACCACACAGAGACAAAAATGTGTGTAGTTGCATTCTGTACATTGCTGATTAAACATGACCACCTTTCCATAAGACATGCTCAAGTGTAAAATATTGATTTGTTTTGTTTCTGAAGAGTTTTGAATGAAATGATGACCGTCCAGAGTCTCCTGCCACCAAACAGCACAGCCCAGGCCTACGTCTCCATCCTCATTAACATCACTCACTTCATCTTGGATTCTGGCCAAGGCAAGTCAACTTCTCACCATCACTGTGGGTGGACAGCATGTGGAATTCTGATGAAATGCGATGAAGCAGATGTGACATTGTGCACTTCATTATCTCAGCGTTGATGCCTGACAAGCTAAAGATGAAAGTGGATCAGTGGACGACAGTGTGTCTTTTGCGTGTCGTACAAAACAAGTGGAAGGCTGTGTTTGCAAATTGAGTATTAAAATTGAAATTTATGTCAGTTTTCAATATTTTCATTATTTCAGGCAATATGAGTCTCTGGACAAGTTTTGCTGGTGCATCGCTTGAAACGTTGCCAGAAATTATTGGCCAGGTAAAGCTTATGCTTAAATTTGTCTTTTATGTGTCTTTTAAACTGTTTTTTTTTAAATTTAGAGGTGAAAAATTGAAAATGGAATAAAAAGGAAAACAAAATAAATATTATGCTGTTATGCATCCAGAGTTGCTTTCTGTTTCAAACTGCAAATAAATCATGGCTAATTTGGTTTTGATTTTGCATTAGGTTACATTAAGTTAATTTAATTCCCTCACCTTTTTATTGACAGATGAGCAAACTATTCAGCATGGTTTGGCAACTTGTTATGGGAGGCACAGGCTCGCATGCAGTCGCTCCATCTCTGGAGGGATTTACTCATCTTGTTCCAGTTCTGGAGCAGATAATGACCGGGAAGGCAGACCAAAGCACATGGGAAAAGTAAGTTTAATTATGAATCACAATGGAAACGAATCAAACAAACCATTATTTTGATGCTATCAGACCTAATGACACATGCAATGTGTTTTGTTACAGACTGGAAGAGTTGCTGAAAGCCATCCTGTCAACCTTTGAAGGAACAGATATGTGGAACAGCACCACAAACGTGATGTCCCTGTTTGAAAAAGGCATTGAAAGGATGGTGAAGAACACGCAAGCAGAGAATGGTGCGAACACTACTGAACCACAAAAATGTTATCCCACTGTGAAAAATCTGTGTATTTATCCAGAAAAAAATTTGATTAAATCCAGCTTAGACAAATTAGACTTGTGCAGTTCATCCAAACTTAACCCGTTAATACCTGATGTATCTGCATTGCTTCCATAATCAAAACAATAATAAAAAATAGTTTTATACAAAAGAAAAATCTAAAAAGTAAATAAAATGAATTAAAAAAATATATAGTTGCCCAATGTATTTATAGATACACAAAAAATATGAATTAGAAAACCTTTAAAGACAAGAGTGAGGGTGTTTTTAATTTCAGTATATAATACACAAAAAAATGGTTTTCTTGACTATGACTTACCGCGTTGATGACCAACATTGTGCCTCACCTTAGCATAAATGCTATTTTTAAAAACTGTTAAACCTAAAGATACCCTGGTCACATAGAAGCCCCAAAGCTCAGCTGTGAGTGTCCTAACAAGCAGTCTTAATATGTGGATACTGAAGTGTTGCTATGGGAATATGCATGCTATGATTTTTTTG
The DNA here is from genome assembly GCA_028564865.1 of Zenarchopterus dispar. Lineage (NCBI taxonomy): Eukaryota > Metazoa > Chordata > Actinopteri > Beloniformes > Zenarchopteridae > Zenarchopterus > Zenarchopterus dispar. The sequence continues at coordinate 21,938 of JAOWBL010031804.1, forward strand.
TGTTAGTAGAATAATATAACACCAGAAATTATTCTTTTGCTTTATTGTAAGTGGGGTGTTGGCATTTTTAATCTGTTAAAACACAGATCTGTAATCTAAAAAGAAAAAATTGTAGTATGAAAGCTTTCTGAATGAACAGTCACTGTGTTTACTGCCAAGAACATGTCGTAATTAACGGTGGTCATTCTTTGCATCATCTTCATTTCAGTGATGATTTTAAGCCTCCAGATCCCTGTGATCACTCTGATGAAAAACATCACAGCAACTGTGAACACCAGTAACCTTAACTTGTCTGAGCTTTCAGAAGGAATGCAGGAGGCCATTGATCACACAGTTCAAGCAGCTCAACAGGTTAGTCGATGTTTTCTCAAGCACAGCGTTTGCACATACCGTGTCAATACTTGCGTGTGTGTCTTCGCAGTCATTCTCTAGGACTCTTTTGTATACATGTTTGTGTATGTGCTTATGTGAGAAAGAGTGAGATAGAGAACAAAGCTACTTTTTCACTGCGCAAGTCGTCATCCGCTGTTTACTTTGAACAATACCTGTTCCTTATCTGGTCTTTATTCATAGATTCCTTGACAATACTTGACAGATTGAAGATCAAATGGTTGTTTTTGTACCTTAATCTACCTGTAACCACTCCCGGCATTGGAAGTTTCTCATTTATTTACATTTCAATGGGTTTCTAGACAAATGGCATTCTCACAACAGGACAGAAATAATATGTAGGTATCCCTTGACAGATTAACACTCTGAAGGCTGTTACCTCTGTAGCCATTGACTGTTTGCCAGCTGGGATTTGTTCATTCAATCTTTAATGCCTTGTATCATTAAAATACCCTGCAGTCTGTTACGCCAGCAAGGAAGTCCAGAATTCAGGTGCAGAGTATAATCCAAAAAAGGTTTTAATTGCCACAGTCCAACAACAAAAGGTAGATATTCTAAGAATGCAGTCACTTCCAAAAAAACTCAATGAAGGCTAAACCGAAAATCACCATTCACATGGGAAACTAAAACTGGAGAGTTCTAAATAACAAAAATTACCACTAGGCTCTCAGGTGCTAGAAACAATATGAGGCTAGAATTTCCTGTCAATACAAAGTACATCCACATATTCCTCAGAGGGGAAGAAACAATAATCCTGCACAAGAAAACAGGTGAGGGCGGCTTATGAAGCCGGCTGATCAGCGTACAATTGATTGCAGGTGTTGCAGGGCCCAAAGTTCACCAAGCTTGCCCCACCACCTGCTGGCTTTAGGGGGAAGGGGTTAGGACACAGAATCCCAGATCACAACACAGTCTTTGTTAAAGATGACTTTTGGTAATAGAGTAATTAAGATTAATAGGAGTAATCTAATGAAAATAAATTTGATTCTATGTTATGAGGAAAACATCTTGTGTAAAGGGAGAAAAAGATTAAATTGTACCTCAGCAGATTGTCTGGTTATATTGAATAATAATCAGTGTAACATAATGGTTATAAAAGTATGAAAATATTAAAAATATATCTAGACATGTTTCTGCACCTGATAGGTGGCAGTCACATCAGCCTGTTGAATATGGATTTGTTCTGATTGAAATTTTATAGTTGTTTCTGATAAACCTGAAAATTTGATATGATCATGTTTTATTTTGATAATAGACTGCAATGTCTGAAGGTGTATTAAAAGATAAGATCGAAGTCATTTGAGTCTTGGCAGAAAATATATATGAAGCCATGGTAGCTACCAGCTGGTTAAGTTTGCCAAGCATGAAGACTACAAACAGGGTTTTGAATTAAGGTAACTGAACCAGATTACAAATGAATTTTAAAGATTAGAAATGGTACACTTGCTTCTAAGTCTCATCATTGCTGCCAAGCTCAACCATTACTCTTTCATCTTTAAAACCTGGAGTGACGCAAACATCGCATCAGAGTTTTCAAGATAGACTATTTGTAAATATTGATAAGCTTGAAGGAAGAGATAGTATTTCACAATAAAAGCAGGTTTACCCATTGAAATAGCTTTATTTTCTTGTTTCCAGTTTCTTGTAAGGCTGAGAAATTTAGTTTTCTATAAAACTTCTCTGGTTTGAGTGGGAATTTTTAAATGAGTCCTTAAGGTTGCTCTCATTCTTTGTGTTCACCGAGAGCCAGTGTGTATTTTCCCTCTCTGACACACACACACACATATGTATGTGTATGTGTGTGTGTGTGTGTGTGTGTGTGTGTATATATATATATATATATGTGTGTGTGTGTGTGTGTGTGTGTGTGTGTGTGTGTGTGTGTGTATGTGTGTGTAATTGTTGAAATTAAATGAGATAGACAAGGTAATGACTCCACTGTGAAGAAGATACTGTGTATTGCTGCTGTCATGTGGGACAATACTTTTAAAGTATTGGACTTTATGTTGCGTGTACCTGGAAAATAATATCTTACTAAGATTACTGAGGTGGCAGAAACTCTATGCTAATACTGTGCATTATTTCCAGCACATGTATGGGTGTGTTACAGTAACATCATGAGATGATACCTGTGTGATATTTATGCCCTTTTCTTTGCTTCTCTGTAAACCTCAAGATTATAGCTATTAGGTTGTTTCCCGTGAGCCCTCGCCTTTTGTCCCAGACTTTTTATCATGTTTTCTTTTCTGCCAACACAAGGAAGTGAATGGGTTATATCAATAAAGTGTTTGTCTTTTTGTTTTCCTCCAGGCAAATGGCACATTGAAATGCAGTGAGGCTCTCAAAATATGGGAGTCTGTTAGAGAGACAGCAGAGTTAAATGATGCCACATTTGCCATGTGGTGTGACATCAGCCTGCAACCTGTTTTGGAGGCCTACGCTGAAACTCAGACTGTCTACTCCCACCTGAACATGAGCGTGAGTAGAGGCTTTATGAGTCAAACAGTTATTTTTTGGGGGGAAAAAAAACAAATTTGATCTGCAAAATATGTGCTAAATCCAAGTCATAAATGCAAGTATCAGTTTCACCACTAGGTGGCAGTGTCGACACACAGAGAAAATTGACATATCCTAACAGTCCATCTCTGCTGCATGTCCCCTGTACAGCACATGGGTGTGGGACCTATGAGTGTGAATGCTGTGGCTGGCAGGATTGTCAAAACAGTGCAGTCCCTGTACGAAGTGAACATTAACCGCACAGTTGTGATGCAGCAGTTCATCATGACTTTCTCCAGTGAGCTCTATGCGCTGACGGGCCGGCCTCTGAGCCTCGAGGCGCAGATGAACTGGTACAAGCAGCTCCAGGACATGCAGCTGCAAAACAGGTCAGCTGCTATTGGATTATGTCATTTCTAATATGATGTGCTCTTTATTCAGGTTATGATTCATATTCTTTAAAGAAAATCAAGAATATTCTCGTAATGAGTCTGGCATTTCATATACATCTAATTAGGTGTTTATTGACAAGACATCACATCAAATTAACTGTGGATTTCAAAGCCTATGTTTGAAAGTGCACTGCAATCAAATTAAGTGTACCACAGTGTAGGCACAAAAAAAAAACACTGAAAATGACAATCTGATAACATTTGACAACATTTCATTTGATTGATCTAATACTGAAAGATTTATTGGCTTTTCTATGCAGACACACAGACACAGCATAACCTAGAATATGTATTAACTCGCCACGATTTTCCCTCTCCATTTATTCCTACCACATTATCCACAATGCACAAGTTCAACCAATTTAATCCATACATAATAACACATGAACTGGAGAGATCACATTTGCATTCAGATTGATTAATATAATGCAAGTCTGCCTTAAAAACAGGCAGGCCTGCACAGGTAGCAGCTTAACTATAATTCAGCTATCTGAGACATCCTCTTAAAATTGATTTCCTTTTTTATGCCAGCTGCAATAATGAGCCGGGCATGGTGATAAGGATCACATTCTGCGTATCACAGGGAATCAATCAGGTCTCACTACATGAGTTATAGATCAGTGATCACAGTGGAAAGACCCTTCAGTCTATTACTGAGGATGAAATGGTGTGAATTAGCATTAAAGGGGATGATGAAGAAATATTCTCTTTCCAAACGTGAGAAATGAGAGGCCTGTGGGATCATTGCATTGACTGACTGTACCAAAAATGTTAGTTGCAATGTAGTAAAAGTGTTCAGTTCAGAAAATCACTCTGTACTGCACTTGTAAAGGCTTTAGATCAATTAACAAATCTCAGTTTTTAATTTTAATTCGTTAACTTGCTGTTGGTTGTGGTGTACATGTATCCAGTCAGTGTAGTCTTTAATAAACCTCCCAGCATCAACTTCAAGTTGAAAAAACAAAAACTTTTATTCCACAATTGCCACAAAACACTATCCACAGAATTACCCATTGTTTATTAAAAACTAAAAAGGACAAGATACAGTATGAAAATGGTGCATCTCTACAGGTATCAAAGGGTCCATCTCTTCAGCTGCTCTTAAAGCTACAGTAGCTCATTTTAAAACTAATTTAAATTAATGAGATAGCCTAATCTTAACAGAAAAGATTAACAAATAATCAGATTCAGTAACTGCATACTCATCCATAATAATTGGGCCAATATTTAAACTTAAGAATTCAAAATTGAAACTATACAGTGTATATATTAGAGTAACATTAAACAAAATAAGGATATTTGTAAGGTTAACCATTCTTCACACACAGACACACACACACATACAGACACATACGCATATATAGATTTAAGAATTTTAATATGCTGTGAATTTCTCCCTTTTACAGTTTGTCTTCCATCGAACAGCTCTCAGATGAGCTGCTTGCAGTGGCTCCTTTCCTGCGACCATACACCGAAGCTACACTCAAAGCACTGAGCTACATCTTGGACAACTACCACCTCGTTCAAAACAGCAGCACATCCGAGGACCTCTTTGGAGAAGCAGCGATGATCTTTCTAACCTCTGCAAACATCACATCGAATGACATCTTCTCTGTAATGTCAGCAGATCTTTCTGGAATAAACAAAACTCTTCTTGCTGATATGATAAGGGATGCTATCAAACTGATGATCCACATGAATGTTTTTGGAGATTCTCCCATGATTTACCATGAACTTGAGAAATTTCTGGCATCCAACGACACAAGCTTGATGGTGGAGAATCTGGCTGAGATGTCTCTGTGGCTGGCCTCAACTGAAGCCACTGGAGTGGATCTGCTGAGTCAAGCTCTGCCAAAAGTGTATGACATCTTTAGGCCTCTGTTGTCTGTCCTGACTGGGATGAACATGGACCTGCCATCAGGTGCAGCACTCTTTGAAGACCTTGCTGGGAACATTATTGCAATGTTTAGGCAGCTGGTAAGCACTGGTGGTCTTCTGCCCCACATGCACCAACAGCTTGGTGTGTTTTACTCAGAAATGCCAGGCAGTTACAACATGATGAGGGTTAGGCAAAGGCGCGATCTTTCAATGATGATGACAAGAAATCCCATGGATGACATCATAGACATGTTCTACATCGACTACCCAGCACTGTTCAGATCCATCTCTGAGCCTCCCACCACAACAGAAATTATGGAGACTGTTCACGTGTTCTTTGCCAATCCTGATTTGAATGTTGTAGTTAAGGGACTGACGAGTGACATGCCGTGGGGCTTGAATGCCTCCCGGGAGGCAACCATTGATGCTGCCCTGGGAATGTTCTCCTATCTCACCCACCCTGACATGTCTGAGATGTAAGTGTTATTTGCTCAAATATTTTTTAAGAAGTCAGGGAAGGAAATGAAGTTGTCTTTCTTAAAAACTCAGTTTACTCTGTTTTCATAGAGTTTTGTTTGACTTATTGTTCATTATTATGTCAACATCTGTTTCATAAATATTCCTTGTTCCATTTTCTTCAGGCCGTCAATGGATCTCCTTGGGGATGCAGTCAACATACTTCCTGATGGCTTTCCTTTCTCCTCTGAAATTAAGAATATTATCAGAGCACTAGCTAGTGAATCTCAAGGTAATTTAAATGTTTTTTTGGTGATTTTCTTTTGTTTCAGCATGTTATTTATGGATTTTTATGTATGTAAAATTCTGCAAAGGGTTTACGCTTTTCTCCACCTATTTTCTCTATTATCAAGCTAATCGTCTTGATATACATTTGTTACTTGCTTAGCTCACTGAAAGCAAAGAATGAGCAGCTGTATTGCATTCTTGGATTTTTTTTACTGATCACCCAGAGAACACTTGGTTTCTCTAGACTTGGGTTAAAGTGACAGGAGCTAAAATGGAGTAATTCAACAGAAGTTGGCAAGAACACCAGAAGAAATGCACCAAAAAAAAAAAGAAAATTTAAACCCTCCTAAATAAAATCATGAACACATACTTCAACATCAAAATGGACATTTAATTGCTCAAATTTACTCTTTCTTTGACTCAGTCTAGAAATGCATGGGTTTCCCCATCCATTTAATGAGAGAGATTTGAGACACAAATACTGAATTTAGTTACTGGCTCAACATTCTCTGTTATTGTACGGTTGTACTGTAGGGCTCAGAATGATGCAACAGCTTGTGTTTACATACTTCCTGTGATGGTATGTATGTATTGGCAGACTTTGCACATACAGTCTTCCATTTAATAGTCAGAGAGCTTAAACAGTGCCAACCCACAATTTATAGCTATTTCAAAACCAAAGGAAGACCATAAAGCATTCTGTTACTGCTGTTGTGACTCTATATGTGATTATGGTGCTGCAGATATTAATTCATTAGATAAGACTTCACACCAGTTTAGCTTGAGCTCCCAAAGAGCCTGAGGCCATATGGCCCTTCTCCAGCAGAAAGCCACTCAGCACCTTTTTAAATCTCATTAGCAAAGTAGAATTCAATCACTTATCCTATCCGCCTTCGCTAAACGTCTCCCCTTGCTCTCACACAAGTGGACATCCATGACCTCCTTTTAATTTGCGTCTGTGCTTGCGTGATAATGTTTTTAGTGCATAGAATCACTTTGTTAGCAGTTTGACTTCTCTGCAGCAGCACTCATATTCCTGTCACACAAACACTAAGTCACACAACTGTTGTAATTGCGAAGACCTCCAGGTGTGGAGCATCCTAAGAATAAACATTGCTATTGTCTAATTTTGGACTAATTAAATACTCTGTCATAACGGCTTTCAGCCTGAGGTGCTGCCTTTCTTAGGGCTTGTCAAATGTGTTTTAATGCATGACAGCATCTAGTACATCTGGCCCCTCTGGCCCTATCAGTCCAGCACAGGGCTTCACTTTAAGCACATCATTTGCTGCTCGCTGCTTGACGACGATGCTCCGTAATGATGCAAGTTGTAATGAAGCCCAGTGGGATGTCATGTTATTCTATCACCTTACAGACCTAACTCTTTAAGATTCTGCACCCTAATGGTATCACTCATATCCTCATATTTCACCCCCCCCCCCCCCCCCCCCCCCCCCCCCCCCCCCCCCCCCCCCCCCCCCCCCCCCCCCCCCCCCCCCCCCC
>JAOWBL010031853.1:0-29380 GCA_028564865.1 Zenarchopterus dispar
GTGTGTGTGTGTGTGTGTGTGTGTGTGTGTGTGTGTGTGTGTGTGTGTGTGTGTGTGTGTGTGTGTGTGTGTGTCAGTTTATACACATTTTGAATGTCTTTGCATACATACATATATGGGCATACATTCAATTATAAACATACAGGCAACCACTTACATACATATATACATACTGTATATACACAGAGGAGAAGGAACAGTACCTATACCTGCAAATGAAGCACTTATAATATTAATGATGGAGACAAAAGAGACAGCAGAGCAACAACAACCCTAGGGCCAATAAGAATATTAATCCTAGCATCATAATTGATGGTATTATAATTAGTACTAGTACTACAAACAATAACAGGGGTAGTTATTATCATCACCTGTCAACACCTCAACCCTCCTCCCTGGTGACACTGGATCCCCACGAGTGTATACACCCCACCCCCCCAGGTACCCACCCCCACGGGCAGCCTTATAAAAATCCAGCGTTCCTAACTTTGTGCCCAGGTCGATGGTACATACTTCTCACTTTTCACGTTGCATGGGGCAACGCGATGCAACACCTCAGTAAAGGTTTTACAGTTCATGTTTAGATTCATGTTGTTTACTTTGCTTGATTTCCTGTTTGTTTGTTGTTGTTGTTTTTTCACAGATTTGCCACTTGATTGTCACTACCTTTGTCTACACCTGTGTCTCATCTGCCTTCCTCCTTCTTTTGCTAGTTTGTCATGCTTCAGTTGTGCGTCCCTGTTTCACCTCCCTTTATGTTCCTTCCTGTTTCATTCCCTGTGCTGTTCTGCTGTTACCTGCCTGCTTTCTTCTGGACTTTTGAACATCCTGGACTGTGCAGGTAAAATTTCATTTTCTTGCATTATCTAGAAACCTGACAGAAGAGCGCTAAACATTTCAAGACCTCAGCGAACATCTCATATGCAAGAGACTAAAATCCACATTAGGGAATCAGGGACAGAAATCGTAAAATTATAAGAAGGGAAATTACAAAAATATCAGGTCTGAGTCTGCATCCCACAGTCACATTTAATAAACCAGCAATAAATGATTACTTCTCCTTTTTTTATTCTACCTTCTAATAGAGTCTTATCTTTTATTCTGTGCTTTGTAAAAGACTGTCAGACAATGATGCTGAGCGTGTCTGAATTCAATCCAGCTGCAGTTGCTTGATTTGTGTTTGATGCTGTATGGAAATAGCTCAGAGTCATATCTTCGTTGGGCTGACACACATTTTAAGAACGGTCCACTGGTTAAAAGCGCAGTATGCTCCATCTGAATTCTGCATAACAATAGAAAACAGTTCAGCACAAGGATCATCTGTTTTATCCTAGCAGAAGGTCTGCTTAGAAAGTGGGTCTGAAATCCTCCAAGGATTGGCCACAAACCGCTGCCGAGGTCCCATTGTGAAGATGTCACACATTCAGTCAGCTCAGTGACGGCAGTCATCCCCGGGGGTTCAGACACATGTAAAAATAGATCTGCTTTGATTGGCAGGCTGCAAGCCAACCAGGGAATTTCATTGAGAGCTGTCCATTTACATGTTCACGTAAGAGGGCAGAAAGCAACGAGGCGCAAACTTGCAGTATGCATCGACGAACGAGAGAGCGGGGTGTATCATGTGTCCACGAGGACACTTTAATTTGATAAATAATTGTTAATGTGCCATTGGAGGGATGTTGAGGTCACGTTAAGTCTAATGACCTTGCCATTTGCCATCGAGATGAGTTGATTGACAAACCCGTTCCTCTGAGCAGCAGCTGAAGCAAAATAATGGACCCTCTGAAATGGAACAAAATACTTCTCAGCATATTTCATCATCCTGACAGGGGGGTGTAAGAACGTTCACACGTTTCTTGTGTTGACGTCTTCACAGGAAAACCTCATGCTTTTATGTTTAGATTTACAAGAAACTTACTGCACCTATTATATCAGCCAGAGGTCAGCACCCTTTTATTCAGATTGGCTGTGTCTGAGTGCAAGATGTTACATATGTCCTGCCCAAACTGTACATCACCAGATATGTTTTGATGTCTCCCTGCGGCTGTAAATCTTCATCTCGGGGCCAGTCGGTGCTCGAATGTTTCTGTTTTTGTTGCAGAACCTGTCAGCACAAATGATTTCCCGGGATACCAGCTGTATTTTCCAGCTGTCCCAATGTCAGTCGCGAAAACTTCAAAAAAACAAAAGCTGTTTTGTCACGCTCAGACACATGAACGCGTCCCTGATGCAAGCTCAGAGGTCAAAGAGGTTCTGATGAAAGATGGCTTAAAAAGATGACATCAATAACTCAGAACTCAGAGGGTTTTCTGTGACTCTGTAGGGCAGGAAAGACTGAAATAACGGGAGTGTAATTTCCTCTTTGTCCTCATGGTCTGTGAAAACCTATAGCGAGTCTACATTTAGCCCTTTGCTATCACATAGAGTCTGGCACCGGACACTCTGATCTCACCGTATAAATAGTCCTGTGTCCAACAGCGCTGTGGAAATCCAAGGTTAACAGTGTTTGCGCTGGCATTATCGTGAAATATGTGCTTCTGTTTCAAGCCTGTCCAGCAGAAGATGAAATTAGACAGGACCGCTCAGGCAGAATGCATAATTTCATTCAAAGGCACATTAACTTTGAGGAAGCTAATGTAAGAGATGGAAACGCGGAAACCATTTCAATTGGTTGGAGTTGAAGCGAGCAGAGACACAGTTGCCAAGGAGATAACTCTTGTGAGCGTGAGGTGTGACACTCATGCATCACTGTAGTCTTTCATCTACGTCTCTTCACTCCTCTCTCTTCATGTCAGTCCTGTCTTCCTGCCGCGTCAGACATCGTGTTCGCCCTCCCACCTCTGCCGCCACCCCACCCAGCATCACCAAGGATACGTCTGCGGAGGTGGCCCCTCGCCTGTTTTGCCCCCTCTCTCCAAGATCACTGTCAAAGTCATGGCTCCTCCACATGTGACGAGTGGAGGAAAATATTTGATGGCCACAACTCCCCCTTGTTCACAGCCAGTCAGCATGTGTGAGGATGTTCTGTCAGCACATGCCAATCTAAACATGCACACACAGTCACACAAACACACTGGAGGACAACGGTGACATTTGAGCTTTGTATGCCACTTCGCCATTCTCCAAATCAGCAAGTAAGCCCTTTTTAAGGAAGTGATGAATAGATTTGGGTTGGCATTTAGAGACCACACCTTCGTTAGTAGAAAGAGTGTTGCTTGATTGTATTTTCCTAATGTTAAACTAAGTATACATACAGATAGGGATGCATGAATAAATATATCCACAGCTCTGTGCTGCCAGGTTACATAAGGTAGGACACAAATGTATTTGAATATTTTCATGTTTACAATGTTACTGAAAGATTAGTCTCAGTATTAAGGAAACCATAACCCCGTAAGAAATGAAGAAAATGGCTTTGTAGGTTCTAGTCATGGCACCTGTAGTGCAAATTCTGCTCACAGATAAAGTAGCTTTGCTGTTTTTCTTTTTATAGGCTTTTGGACATGTTGTTTCAGCAGATGCGCTATTGTAATCCGCTGCAATCATGGAAATGCTCATGTTGCACAGTAGTCTCTTCTTGCACAGTCTCTTCTAAGTCTGTTTTGAAGATTCCTGCTCAGAAATGTCAGCCACCTTAATTTGTTTTTTTTTTTCTTAACACAAAGATTCTGAACTTGACTTTGATGTCCTGAAGGAAGTAACAAAAGACACAGAAGAAACTGGCTGTGGACACCTTTGGATGGGTGTTCAACCAATCAGAGAAATGAACCATATGACGTAAGCAGAACAACATCCAAAATGGCAGGTGGTTGACTGTTGTTGGTTTTGTAGTAAAAATGAGTTTAAACAAGTCCGTTACCTACTTCATTATTTTGAATAGCACCTCTTGGATGATCCTATACATTATGTACCGATAGAAACGCCTGTGAATGTTGAGAATTTGTGTGACATGAATGGGTATGGTGAAGCAGGCTGTCAGCTGCTACAAAGTCTAACTGAATACATCTGATATCAAAATAAAAGTACCACATGTGACATTATAGCAGAAATGTAAAATTAAGAGGTCTGAGTGAACATGAAGATGGTACTGTTATGATGTGGTGTGAAGAGGAACAAGATGCAGGAGATCCAGAGACAGAAGTTAAAGGCAAAAGTCCAGTAATAAAAAGAAACCGGGAAGTCAAAAAAAAAAAAAAAACTAAAAGGGATGGTACAAAGAGAAGGAATAACAGCAGAAGAAGTTTGGCAGAACAAAATGGACCAGCAGGGAAAAAGAGAAAAACAAAACAATGGCTATATTACAACTCTCGGAAATGCAAGTGTAAGGCAGTTGCATAAATATGTCAGCAGGTGGCACCATTGTGCTGGTTTCGTTGTTTGTTTTTGTTTGTTTTTTGCGAGTGCTGTAATTTGTCCCTCAGTGCACACTGTAGTTTGAGTTTTTAATTTTATTTATTTATTTTTTTTAATTCCATACAGTCAGTGTTCATTTATGGTTTGCAAGGTAAGCACAATAGCTTGCTCTCTCTACTTTATAGTCAAATAATCCAGACCATAAACAGTTATGTTTATTCTAAATTATCTGTTTAGTGAGACGTTTACCACCTGACGAAGTTTTAAGAATTTGGGACTTTGTTTCATCTGTGTATATCGGCTGTAGTTTTGGCTAGTCTTATTATTTTCGATGCTGTTTGCTATTTAATTGCCTGTGCATTTTCTTTTATGCTTTTTCTTTTGGGTTTGGAACCTTGTTTTATAGCTTGTTTTAAGAGGCAGTGCTACATTTTGTTTTATTGTAATTGTATTTCTTTTTTTTTGTTTGTTTGTTTTTATACAAGTTATCTTGATTTACACAGTGCTCGATTGTTGTAAGGTGGAGCTGACACCATCAACACCTAACAAACGGCGGAGTCTGAACCACGACCTCAGCCACCGTGTGTCGGACTCTTGTCTCATTTTGCACTCCAACAACAGCTTTCAACAGCGCAAAGTCCTCGGGTGTATAGAGGCGCGATCCCACAGGGGCTGGGTTACACAGGTATGGGCTAATGTTGTTGGGAGGTCTGTACGAGTCGGGAGAACGTTGTTTGGAGGACACCATTTTCTTTCTGCGATTTGAAAAGCAGCGTACTCGCGTTCTTGATGACGTCACAGCTGAGCTAGCAAGCTAACACGTATGGCAATGTACAGTTTAATTGGTTATAAAAACAAACACCTTCAACATTAAAACAACTGCGAATGGGTCATATATTGCCCTCACTCGAGGTTTTATAACGTTACTGTATACTGTGTGTTTTTAATGGTTTTTACGCTTTTGTATGCAAGCTATGTTGTAATGCTCTACAAATATGAGGGAAAAAGTGAAGAAAAACTCCGAAAACGACGGAAATTGTAAAATACACTTAAGCTTTAAATAATTTACCCCAAACATATAGAGTTGTAATAACTATAATCTCACATAACATCTTAAAATTCTGTTAAACAAAAATAATTTTATAATTACTCCCACTCTTCTTCTATTACTTTCCCTTGGGGGCGCTAAATGCATTCTGGGATACTTTGCCATCTCAAGTCTACAGAAGCTTCCCATCCTTGATAAAATGGATGGAGTGAGAGCAAATCCTAGAATTTCATCCATTCTTGTTCAGATGCGCTCTCGCAATTGAAGCAGAACTTTGGCTGCCAATGGTGACACATCACAAAAACACATATTTACAGATGACCAATATATACACTTACCGGGCAGAGGAGACACAAGTGTGGACAATCAAGAGAAGTTGAACCAGGGGGAGTTAATTAGAACTAAACAGACTTTCAAGCTAAAACAGAAAGTCAAAGATAAAAATAAATAAATAAAACAGAGGCCATAGAAGGGGAAACATAAAGAAAAAAAACCCTTGAACATTATCAAAATCAGAAAAACACAAGACAAAAACAAGACAGGGAAAGCAAAAGTCAACAAAAACTCTACAATATAATGGGTACATTGTTTTTTAAAGTTGTTCTTTGAAACAAAGATTAAAACAGACAATAGAAGAAGAAAAATGCTAATTCAATGCTCATATGTATCATTTACATTTTAAATTTGTTACACTCATTTATTTCTGTATAACTCCATCCATCCTATTCCACTGGTGTCAGGATACTGCTGGCTTTTCTCAGCATTTGTGCCAACTTGGATTTCCAGGAGGTGAAGTTCTCACCTCTCCAGAGGCTTTGCTGTCGACCTCGTGTTTCCATTAGTGGCTGGTTGTGAAGCCTCTTTTGGTGTCACACCAGCCCACCTGCTTGTCTTCTGGGGAGGGAGGTCAATTTGATTTACTGCTGCATGTATTCTGGTGTTAGGGTATTGTGCTTTCATTTATTTATTTATTTTTAAAATCTACTTTTGAAATGCAAACCCTAAAAAAAGATTTCATAACATGTTTTAAAAAGCATGAAAATATCAGAATGATAAATATGTCAGGAAGGGACAGAGAGATAGAAATACGTAGAAGAGAGCTTCAACTCTCCACGCTGGTGGAGGTGTGAGATTAAAGTGAAGGAGCCACACACATGCTGGATGGTGAGCAGATGCACAGGTAGGTACAATATGTGCCGATATTCAGTGTCACACAAGTTGACAAGTTTGGCAAACATGTTTGACAAGCTGTACTGGCCATCAACAAAATTCACAACACATGGTCTGTGAGGGGAGAAAAAAAAGCCAGGAGACACACTTTACTCAGAAACAAATGACACAAGACAGGGAGCAATACAGCAAAGAGCCTCATTACGAGACGAGTCATACACCAGCTGAGACACAGCAACATAACAAACCTTCTACTTCTCCTCTAAAAGTCCCCGTAGAGAAGAAGAAAAAAAACCCAGCCGAGAGAGGAGACATGTCCCCATCTATTCTGCTAAAAACCAGTGGAGCTTTCAGAGTCTTCCAGTTGCTCCCTTATAATTCGCAACCTCCTTCCTACCTGACAAATGTCAGCATGTCATTGACTCCCATAACTCTGCAGCAGATGTGTGTTGAGTGCAAAGTGATAGACACGTTGATGTGGCAGCACTAGGACGACGAGGACAGAGAAGACAGCCACTGTGAAACATCTCCATGTGCCTGTATTAGTCAAAGCACTTCAATCTATCATCCTCTTTCACACCCGTCACCGCCTGAACTCAGCTGTCACTCAAACCTGAGGAGTGTGAAGAATAGACTGGTTACTCCAACGCCATGAGAGATGGCGTTTTGGATGGAAAAGTAGAATAATCGATTGTTTTGATCATCTTGTGATGCCTGGGGGTTTGGCTGTTTCCTATATATTTAGACACATTACAGCAAAAAGTTAATATGTGGAAAATTTATTGCTAGTAAGTAGATGAAGAGACTAAAATATTTCAGGTAATTGTAATGATGATGCAAACTAAAGCAGTATCAATGAAAGAGTGAGTCTTAAGGTTTAAAAAAGGAAGTCATATTATTAAAGCATGATTTAATGGATGAGCTGTCTCTTTTTCAGTGTTTACCTTTTAATACACGTTTTCAAACTCGTCTGACTTTGTCTTGTATCACAGTTGAACCACTGTAATAATAAGTATGCAACACAATATCCAAGGCCTTCTGGGCTTTCGGTAAATGAAGTCGTGTTCATCATACATGATGTCATTCATTTGTCGTCATAAACAGATGGGAAGGTGTGACTGCAATACTAATAATGCACTCCAATCAGTCATTTGGGAGAGCTGTAGTGATAACTGCTTGTATGATGACACATGGGAGGAGATTAAAGGTGAGCCATGGCCTTTGCTGGGATTACACACAGACCCGGTAATCTGTCGAGACTGGAGGACACGCTCCACTGCATCTTAAAATATTCCTTCTCCGTCTCCACCTGAGCAGAGATCAGGAGACAAGATATTACCTCACTGCTGACATTTATCACCATGCTTTGACTGATGTCCCACTTGCCTCCTGTGTCTCCTTGAGGCCCAATTTCAGTTCAATTTTCTTTGTTGACAAATGTCATCAGCTTGCACAAAACAAAAGTGGATAAACTGTGAATTTGTCTGTTTAAATCATTCAGGGAGAAATGTTTGCACTCTCTTGCCTCGCTTTCAAAACATAGAGGAAAATTGCAAGTTGTCTAGACATGCTGAGACCTTGAAGGGGGAGGGAGTTTGTCCTCCAGAGTGATGCGAGGGTTGTCCAACACTGCTCCCTTGTGGTGAAATGTGTCAACTGTGCAGCTCAACATCCAGCATGTCTCCTGTTTGAAAATTTGTTTTGTTTTTGTTTTTTTTTTAAGTTTCAGAAATGTTCATACATTATGTGTCTGTCTATATTTTCAGTGGTGGTGTTGTCCAAAATAGTTCCTGAGAGATTAATATTTGAACCACAGACTTCATGTTTCTCAAGGTTTCACTGTTTCAAAGGAATTATACTGGATGTTTACTTATCGCTCGCTGAAAAATGGCTCAAACTCAGTTTGATATTGATATGTTTTTCTTGGTTTTTTTTTTTTTTTTTTGCTATAGTTTCAGATTCTTAACACCGTCTGGGAAGTATGAATTTGTTGGTTTGTGATGTTTGGCTGCAGAGCATGAATTTGTGATACGTGACAGAAGCAGGCAAAGTTGGTTTTTTTTTTTTCCTTTCTTGTAAGTATAGAGAAAATAAAAGTTCTATGTCTAGCTGCAGGGAGGATTTTCAAAGGTAAATGGTGAACTGTCAGTTCTAGGATTCATTATGCTTTCAGCACAATTTAACCAGCAGATGGAGCACAAAAATCCTCTTTAGAAATTAAAAAAAAAAAGTGAAACATTTATAGGGTTTACTGTCACTGTGTTTTTAAAATGTTGAAATCTTTGTCCCTCTTGTGATTTCAGCAAAAATGTAAAAAAAAAGACTGTCAATGAGATGCATCTGTTATTGTCAAAAATCTAACAGGATAAAAAGGAAATCTGAAAAAAGCAAAATAAAGCTTTTTTTGTTCATGTAGACGGAGTAAAGAACAATAACACAAAGGCAGTTTGGTAAAACATTCACAATGTTGGATTTGTTTCAACTAGATGTAAGTTAGATGGTTGAAAGGAATTCCCTGGACAGCTGAGCGGATGTTGGCAGTCAAACGATGGAAAGTTTGACTCCACTTAAGCTTGTGGTCACAAGTGGATCAGCTCTTGACTGGAAAATTGTACCATCAGCCTTTGCTGACAGTTTTATGTCTGCACAAGAACACATCACATCCTGAGGACTACATGGTTGTTATTTTAATGACAAGTTAAAATACTGACTGTGAAGCTGTTTTTGATTCCAAAGACAAGCTGAATTCCCAGACTACTGAGTATCAGTGCCTAACAAAGACTAGTGAAATGTAAGTGAGAATAATAAATTTAGAGGTTTTTTCTATAAAGACGTTTCTTGTGATGGTCTTGAGTTTGTGTTGCACTCTTTTCTTTACAGCTTTCGTTCTGTAAATTGTTGACTTACTGTTGTATTTACAGGGATTATGTTTTTTTGTTCTGTTTTTTGCAAGGAGGTTTTAGTTTTCCTATTCTGTGTTAAATTGCTTCCTTTCCTGTCTGCTTCTTTCTCCTGTTGCCTTCAACACCTCTGTCTTGATGTCCCCTGTGATTGTCTCTCCTACTCTTGTATTTGTCCATTGTCCTGTCTTTCCTCCTTTGTCCACTTCCCTTTTATGCTTCCTGCCCCTTTCCTGGCCTCCTACTCCTGCAGAAATGAAATGTACCACCTGATTCAAATTAACGATCATCATCAGCTTGTTATCAAGTTATGCATAAATCTGTTAATGACACTGTCATTTTTACCAGAGAGTAGCAAAACAGGGAAACATCTAAAGCTACAGACACAATGACCTGTTCAAATAGCTGTGAACAACCTACAAATGTGGACCATTTCCTATGTCCTCCTTAAGGTAGCCTTATAAGAATTCAGCTTTCATAGTCAGTTTGATGGTCTTGTCTGAGATTTTCTACAAATGCGCCACCAAAAGCCTCGTCGGATGGCTGCCATACGAATGCCTTAGGAACAACCTAAGAGAACAATGCACAATGTTTGTGGATTATTTAGGGTCAAGAGACCATTCCAGAATCCTGTATTCCTACGGCAGCTGCAAGCTTGGCACAAGAACTCATTAAGTTGTTCCTGGGGGCCCTTACAGTGTTCCTATGAACACAGTACTAACGGAGATTCATATACTGTTCATTCGAGTGCCCCCCACCATTCATAAGGCGTAAGTAAGGTGTTTGTAAGATGGAAGTACGTCATTTGTCTGGCATTCTTTGTGTTCTTAGGGGGGCGTATAAAAGAAGATAAACATAGCTGCTTATAAAATTGTTGATGACTGCATGTTTATATAAGTACATAAAATCAACCGCAATGAAATACTGTTCCTTCCAGACAATTACACTTCTCACTTTTCACGATGCGTGGGGCAACACAATGCAACACCTCGGCAAAGGTTTTACAGTCCATTCGGAGGTACGTCATGTAGTCACCTTCTGACTCCCAGTTCAAGTCATGGATCCAACTCACGTTACAGAATGGCTATAGAGGTGATGCCTCTGTATCCATGGCCACAACCACCAGCGTAGCCATCTTCTCTCCAGGTTCTCCTGCCACTGCTGAAATAAAGCAGGAGCTACAACCGCCACGTCGTCATCTTCTTTGTCCTCCAGCTGCAGCTGTAGAAGGTGCAGCAATAATCTTGGCATTACTGCCATCTTGAAAATTATAAACTTTTCCACAAATTCTCAAGTAGATGTGATGATCAAGAGACAGGTTTTGGGGGATATTGGACAGCCGCCATTTATGTACTCGACAAAATGTGCCAAAAGCCATAGAACCTTCCTACCAATTGCACATAGGGGTACTGTACGGCCACAACAACATTTTTTGTAAGATGGCCGCAAGTATAACATAGCTAGGTTGCAAGACACCCTTATGATGATCATAAGAACCCTACGGCCAAGTGTGCGGCAGAAAAATCACCTAATTTTCTCAAGAATGCCTCAAGTTACTTTTATGAATCGAATGGCAGCTGTACAAACTTCTTAAAAAGGCTGTAAGAAACTATGCCCCTCTCCATGAATGTCTACAAACTCCAGATTTTGGCTGAAGTGGGAGATTCATACGATCCCATTATTCGTAAGAACTTTAGTGACAATAGTTTAAAACATGCTGGACATTGAGAAACACTGCTTTAGATGTTTCAAAACTTTTATTTATTATTCCTCAGTTTGGTGGAGTATATGAACCACCTTACTGTGAACTGGTACTTGTTGCCTTCCTTTTATGGTTTGGACAGGTTTTGTGTGGAGGGCTGATTTTCAGCTGGAATCACACATTATGGGTTTTTTTCCTGAAATAATATAAGTAATTCGAATTAAAATATGGCCTTTGATTTTTTTTTTTTGTGCTCATCATTTTAATAAAATAAGCTTTTCAGTTAAGTAAGATCATCTTTATTTTTGTCAGTACATATCTTATAAACACACTGAAATTTGTCCTTTGCTTTTAACCTATCACTAAACTAGAAGCAGCGGGCTGCTGCAGCATCCATAGTTACGGGCCTTGCTCAGGCGCCCACAGTAGCTCACCTGTATTAACCTAGCAGATTGAACTTGGGTTCTCCTGGTCCAAACTCACCTCTGTAACCACTAGACCACCACTTCCCCAACTGAGTCCTTTTCCATAAACTTGTAGATGAGTCAATTTTTCCAGTTGAGGATGGAAAGAGGCAGTAGGGTTTGTTCACTCAAAATAAATAATTAAGAAAGTGTAAGCCTGTAGACTGAAGGCCTGCTTTTGTTATGAAATCTGCAGTATTTCTGAGTGTGATTCCTTAGTCAAACAGCAGAAGTTATTTGACAAAATACCTTCATTGTCTCTTTGAAGTGCATTAGTAACATCAGGGATGTGGGACATAAAATCTTTGTTGAGAATGGTCTCAAATCCCAGTTTTGTTCTCAGATTTTGTCTGTTCGTGACAAAATACAGATGCTAATGGTCCATCTTTCAATTAAATACATTTAATGGTCTTAGAATTTTTGTTTTCTGGAGAAACCACCTGAAATTAAAGTGGAGTTAAATTAAGAGTAAACCCATTTCTATGGTTACCACTACACCGCTGTTTGGGTTGCTTCATTTTCAAACCAAAACATGAATTCTCTGAAAAATAAGTAGTTGTGTTCTCAGCCCAACATAATTTTCATGAAGCATTACATGTAATATTTCTCATCTTTTCTTTTGGCATGAGGAGTTTTATGTCTTTAGAAACCGAATGAAAAGCAAAAGTGGCTGAGTTTAAAAGAAAAAAGATGGAAAGAGATTAAATCAAACCTGTACCTGTTAATTACAGTTTTTTTTTCCTTTTTCCCCCCAAAGTACAGTTCACCAGCCTTGACACGAGTAGTCATTCTTTTCCAGCAGCTGATTTCACTCACCTACAAATGGTTGTATAATCACTGTCGTTTGAGTTTGTAGTGACTGAAACACGGAGCAATCTCTTTCAAACTCCAATGAAAATAGTTGGAAGGCACAATATAAAGTGTCATAACTTTTTTTTCCTTTTTAATTAAACTGTTTTAAATTCAAAGCTTGCCACACATTAAGAAAGTTCAGTTCAGAATCCAGCTTTAAGATTTTATTGCTTGTTAAGAGTTGAAACAGTATGACACCACCTTACTTATCCGAGCTTTTAAACTTTCATACTCCTGTCAGCTCTGAGATGAAACAGCTTGCTCTTGACAGTTCCCAGATCCAAATTGAAAAGAAACTGTGATAGAGCATATTATTTTATTTATGTTTAATCATTTTATTTTAGGATTCTTGTCCCTGCAGTTGTAGCAGACATTTTTTGTTTGCTCAGTTTTTATGCTTTTTATTAAATGTTCTAAAGAAATAAACTTGAATTGATTTTAAAGCCTGGATGAGAAATATGGAAAGGAGGTCTGGACATCAGGAAGGTCCATTTAGCCCAATAGACTTTGCACACACAATCACATACACAGGGTAATCACAGGACCTCACATATAGACGAACAACCAAGCATGTACACATTCACCTGTAGGTAAATTTGATTTGGCAATCAACCTGATATACGTGTTTTTGGACTGTGGGAGGAAACAGGAGAACTCGGAGAAAACCCACAGAAGGATGGGGAGAACATACAAACTCCACACAGAAAGACTCCTGGGAGGCCTGGGACTCAAACCAGGAACCTTCTTGTTGTGAGGCAACACTGCTAATCGCTAAGCCATTTCAGGAAAACAAATAACATAAAGTGTCTTTACACACCTTACAAATGGAATAGGTTTTGTGAATACCCTTTCAATCACTATATTCATAAAAGCCAAAATGCTTCCAAACACTAACTTTTTAACCTGATGAGTAAATCTCGCTCTTAGTAACTGTTGCCAAAGAGTTTGCTGCCTCAATCTGTGTTCCCCATGGTCTGTTTGTTAAGGTGTCCGGGCCACATGAAGCACAAACAGCAGATGCTTTTTATAAAGGAAATTAAACTCAGACACCTCTATGCTACAGTTTCTGGAGAAATACAACCTACACTGCCACATAGTGGTCGGTGGTGTAATTACAGAGTGGCGCAATCAATAACCTGAAGTTTGAACACCTTGAGTCGTCCTGAATAGCTTTCACTGGCACGTAGAAGTATAAAACAGGCTTTAAGTGAAATTATTAAACATTTTGAAGAAACTCTTTTTCCACAACACTAATTTGGTCACATAATAATCTTAAGATTTCTCTTCCCATTAAAAAAAAACCAAACAGTTACAACAATAATCAGAAGGCAGAAACATTGTTCTAACCCAAAATTGAAGACAAAATATATCAGACACTAATTTTTATTTATCCCGACTTATCCGGACTTGGACGGGCCTCAGAAAAACAGATGGCTTGTTAACCCCTGAGGCTGAATAAGAGTTTTTTGTTGTTGTTGTTTTTACTGTTTAATGAAGAAAATATTTATTGGCTAATCTGACTGGTTTATAATTTATTTGAACCAATTTAGATTTTACAATGAACCTAAATAGTTGGTGTTTTGGGGATGTGGAAGGTGAACCTGTTTCTGTGAGGCTGAAATGCTAATCACTGAAACCTCCATGCTACCCGTTTTTTTTTTTTTTTTTGTTTGTTTGTTTTTTGTATGGTGGGTGATTGGGATGTTGGGGATGAAATAGATCTATTGGTCTGATTTTCTCCATTTGAAGATCTTTGAAAAGAAGCCCCTCTTTTTCTTTTTTTGCAATAAGCTTTTGGAGCTCTCATTCCTTCTCCTCTGGGACTTTCTCTTTCTCGTGGAAGTTTTTAATCCCCTCCTCTGAACTATTCTGTTGTTCTTGAATTTCCTTGTGTTCATTCACCAGTCTATTTCTGTCGTCATCCAGCTCTCTTTTGTTTTTGTTCTGCAATTTTTTTTGTGCTTTATTTTTCACTGATTGCGTCTACCTCCTCCTTCAGGTAATTCTTCTTCAGCAGTTCACCCATCTGTTTCAGAACTTCTCTTCCAATTTTGCCATTTGTTGGATGAACTACTGCAGCAGCATTTCCTTCTTCGTGTTGAGTTCTTGAACTTCTCTGCTGATTAGTTGGAAGTCTGGGATTGCTGGAAACCCAAGCAGAGGATTGAGAAGTTTCTGCACCACATGCATTGGATGTGTTATGGTCCTGCCCTCATGTTTCATGACCCCATCAAACTGACCCATCACGTTTAGACGTTCCTTGCTGAGCCCTAAAACTGATAGTCTTGGTTTAGTAGGTGGACCGTGCCGTTCTTCTGAGTAGAGAGAATCTGGGATAAGAGGAACTTCAGCACCAGTATCCAACAAGAAGTTGATGTCTTAACCATTCACTTTAATTGCCTTTCTCCATGACTTGGGTTTGTGCTGCAGCAGCTTTTTATTCTTTCTCTGATGTTTTTGAAGGCCTTTCTTCATTTTGGTCTTTGTCTTAATGATTTCTGTTTTCTGCTGCTGAGATGTTTAGCTCTCCTTTTCAACTTGTTTCCTGTTATTCTCCAGTTGCTGCGGGCTGTTTTTTTCTAATGTTAATTTTTTCTTCATTTCCTCCACTTTTACCTTTGATCGCTGTGTCAGAGATTTCTCACTTTTCAAGATTTTCTTCACCTCTTCCAGTTGTTTCTTTTCCTCCTTTAAATTTAAGAATTCCTGATGCAGTATACGTACCTTCCCTGTCTGGAGGTCTCAAAGGATTCCTTGCATTTGAATCTTTCTCTCAATGATTTCCCTTTTCTCCAGTTGTAATTTCTCCCTCTTCTCTTCCAGTTGTTTTCTGTCATCCTCCAACATTCTTACCTGCTGCTGCAGACTGTTCTTTCATTATTTCAGTTGTTTACTGATCTTCATTTTTACCTTTGTTTGATTAAATATAGATACATCCAATTCAAAGGATTTCTTCTTTTCTTCAAATTGTTTATTTTCCTCCTCAAAATTTAACATCTGCTGCTGTATCTTTATCTTCTCTGTCTGCAGTTCTTGAAGGTCTTTCTCCATTTTAATCTTTTTCTTGCTGATTTCTGTTTTCTCCAGTTGTAATTCCTCCCTCTGCTCTTCCAATTGTTTCTGGTCATTCTCCACATTTTTCTCCTGCTTTTGCAAACTCTTCTTTTTGAATTTTAATTGTATCTCTAGTTTCCTCAGTTATATCTCGGTTTATTACAGATTTCATAAATTCCTAGGTTTCCTTCACGTCTTCGACCTGTTTCATTGCCATCTCTAAAAAAAGGAACTGCTGTTGGGGATTTTCCTTTTCTGCTTGCAGTTTTTTTTAAGGTTTTCCTCCTCTATAATTTTGATGTCACAGATTAGTAATTTTTCAGCCTCTAAATTTTTTCAACCCTCTTCAATTTGTTTGTCTTCTTGGAAGTCCGCCCCGTTCTACCCCCCACTCACCCTCCGAGCAGCTTTTTCTTCTCTGTCTCAAGTTCTTTACGTTTTTTCTTTATTTTGATCATGTCCTCATTGATTTATGCTTTCTCCAGCGTCAGTTATTCCCTTTGCTTATGAAACATACTGAAATTTTTGTCCACTGCTTTTAACCCATCACTAGTTACACTAGGAGCAGTGGGCTGCTGCAGCGTCCAGGGAGCAGTTGGGGGTTAAGGGCCTCGCTCAGGGGCCCACTGTGGCTCACCTCTATTAACTCAGGGGATTGAACCAAATGTCTCCAAATCACCAAATGACTCACCTGTTGCTGCAGACAGCAGTTTTCTGCTATTAGTTTCTTTTTAATTTCCTCATCTTTGACTTTGGATTGTTCCATTAGAGTTTTCTCCATTTTAATATATATTTATTTATAGATTTATTTATTTGTAGATTGACACATACACACACACTTAATCAAAATTTTAGGATCCGTTGAAAAATTGCAGAAAGTTTACATTTTGCACTGTTGGATCTTAAAGAGGTTCCAAGTAGTTTCAAAATGCAAAAGAAGAAAAGGAATTGTGACAAAAAAATTAAGTAAGCAATTCATTGAAACACAACACTTAAACTAAAATAGGCTGTTCATCGGCAGATCACAAGTTTAAGACCATAGCTACAAACAAACAAACAAAAAACAACCCTGAAATAGAAATAAAAGTTTTTTTCCTGTTGATCACTTCAAAAATTAGTTTTGGCATACTTGATGCATGTACTTCCAGGAGGTTAGTGGGAAGATTGCTCCAAGTGGTGAAGATGGCGTCCCAGATCTACTGTACCGAACTGATGTCCATTTTTGTAAACTTCCCTTTTGTAAACATCCACAAATGTTCTCAAGTGGATTTAGATCAGGGGAACATGCAGGATGGTCCAAAAGAGTGATGTTATTCCTCTGGAAGAAGTCTTTTGTCAGGACGGCATTGTGAACTGCAGCGTTGTCCTGTTGAATCACCCAGTCATCACCACCCTGACAAGGGCCCTCAGTCATGAGGGACGCCCCCTCCAACATCTCCACATACGCAGCCGTTTGATGCCCCTGCACAAGCTGAAGCTCCATTGTTCCATTGAAGAAAAAAAGCAGCCCAGATCATGATGGCGCCCCCTCCACTGTGCTGCATAGAAAACATCTCAAGTGGGATCTCCTTGTCATGCCAGTCAAGGTTAAATTTTTTTCTCATCTCAATCTTCCCACAAGTGGAAGTCCCATCAGATTTTCTACAAAGCCACATTGCAGGGTTCAGATGAGGCCAAGTTGAATTGTTTGGCCTTAAAGAGGAAATGCCATATATTTTCTGTGGACAATAGCATATAATTAGGTGTCTGAAGTAACCAACAAACCAAAACCTCCAACATCACACATGCTGGCCACTCAGGCCACGTTCAGACTTTTCGTTAATATACATCCACAGAAAACCAATCACTAGTGGTCAGTGCTTAACATAAACACACGCCATTTTTCACTGTCTAATGCCAAATGTGTTATTGTTTTTAATCACCAAAGGAAACCACTAGAAATAACTAGGTGTAACTTGAAGGAGGGAAAAAAATGGATCTACAATTAAGTTGTTTTATTTTTTAACAAAGTGGAAAAACCCATGATCTCACATTTTAATCTAACTCCTGATCTCTACTGCCTGTGATGGACTGGCGACCTGTCCAGGGTGTACCCCTGCCTATCGCCTGCTTTGGGCAGGGATTGGCTCCAGCAGACCCCCATGACCCAGAAATGGGTTTAGCGGGTACAAAAAATGGATGGATGTATGATCTCTACTGCAGCTGGAGTTAAATTATAAGAAGGCATTCATACAGATACTCTTTCACACTTAGACTCTCTATCTTTCAGTTGTGTACAAATATCTAAATCTAAAAAATAAATGATCAATCCAACCAAAAGTTAAAAAAAACAAAACAGCCAGTGATTTAACCCTCTACTGGACACAAAATCCTTTTTTAGTTGGCACACATCATGGAAAATTTTGGAAAATAATATTAAAAAAAAAAAAAAAATAATACATTTAATAAGGGCTATACATATTTTAGGCTTATTTTTAGAGGGGTTGCTTTTGCAGCACACCCCCACGGTCCACCTGACCTCATAACATTTATGTGTTAGCAGGTTAATAAAGCACAGAAAAAAAAATTATGACTTTCTGCCTGTTGCCAGTTGAGTAACTTAACTAATGGTTTTAAAAACATGTCACATAAAAAAACATCAGTTTTTCCTTAAAACCTTTTAAAGCCAGTTTCATTTCAGCTTTAGTTATAAATATCATTGTTGCATTATTATACCATCATAGATTCTGGTTTCAAGAGGGGGAAAAAAATCAGGAATTTTTTTAGGTGAATTTTGATTTATTTATGCATCTCGTTTGAAGAGATGTTTGTGGGTTTTTTCTGTCACTAGATGGCGCCCAAGATCTACTCTTATACCATCTTCTAAGCTTCCCTGCATTGGCTTAGTTTGTAAATACAACCTTGTTTTTAATAAACAGACATTTTAAAATGACTGAAATGTTATACATGTAACACAAACAGAAGTGCTTAAACATAATATGGAGAAGTATTTGCATTAAAATCTGCAACAAATGTGCCCTCTTGCTGAGTCTCTCACCCCGCCAGTTCTGGTGGCAGACATGAAGCTTAGCCCAAATCCCTGTGAGCATTTTAGCGGGAGGTGAAAGATATCCCCTTTGGTTGTAGTCGACATGATGTGGCATCTGCGAGTTGTGTAACTGTAGCTGAAGCGAATTAGGAAGAGAAAAGGTTGACGGAGTCCGAGAGCAGTCCAGAGTTCACGTATCAAAAATAATAATAAATCTGTGCTTCAGCAGCTACATCCTTTATTCGTTTGTTTTATTTTGACATGATCACAAAGTTAAAATCATTAACTTTGTGATTACCTCCGTAGGTGTGTAAACACTCCTCATCTGCAGTGTAACACTATGGCCCATTTTTCTTTAGTTTTGCTCTTTTTTTTTATCATTAATAATGTTGTGAGTTACGGCCTCGGCTAAATTGTTGCTGGAGCCTCCCCGTCAAGCCACAAAGTTCCCTAAATCTCTCAGTAATATTTACAGTACCCGAGGGGGTGTATTAGGGAGATTCAGGGTCCAGTTAGAGCCGGTTGCAATTCTCTACAGCCCAAATCCAGATGTTTGCATTTCTCGAATGCATTAATTCATCAATTCAGGCAAAAAAAAAAGAAAAAAAGGCGGTCTCTTAGCAGTATGTGCTGCATTAGCGACTGTCTCGTAACTCTCCCAGATTCCAGCTCCTGGGCTTGAACTTCAAAGCTTTCAAGCCGAATGAGGGCAAGTTGTGTTGTAAGCAGATCCCCTCACCCTCCACCCCCCGCGCTGGGAGGAATCACTCTGTCTTATTTCATTGTGAGTCTACTTTCCATCATGTGTCAGGAGCGGGGCGTGACGGAAATCACTGGTGACACTTCCGTCCCATTTGGAGGTCTTTCCACGCAGCGTGAGTGTGTGAACTCGCCCTCGCTCGCTCGCTCCTCGGAGGCCACGTACAGTTTTCATCTCGGCAGCCGCTGTTACAGTAAAGCTGCAGTGACCTCCTGCCCCTCGGAGCTGTCTGTGCGATGAAAGCGTTTTCCTGCCGTGCACTGCTGACAGCACATACCGTTGACGTTACATTTTACATTTTAGTGGCTTATACGTCACAATCAATATGTTTTAATCATGCTGTCGCACCGGCTTGCTGATTTATCATCACTGTTGTCCAGATGTGGTGCGAATGATTATCACACCACATCCATTTAATTTAATTTTAGACTGCTGTCTGTTCAATGTTTTCTTGATTGTATGTTTTAATGTGTTGCATCATTCTTCAAAGTTAAATAAGTGGACATTTTCAATTTTTAAAATTCATTCAATGCTGTTTTCAAATCAATACAAACAATTATAATAAAAGACTGCTCATTAACCTTGATGGTGAATAAAAGTTAATTGTCTTAGATGTCTGTTGCCATATTATACTTAACTTCAAGCCATCGTATCTTAATCTTTGGTAGCTCTAGAGTAGCTCTGTCCCTGGCAGAATATTAAAAAGGCGTAATTATTTTAGACCGACAAAGGCTGACAATCACAAGGAGAGACATTTCTGTTTTTTTTTTTCCTCCGCCATGGGCAAAGCCCAGTCAGTTTTAGCTCAGTAAAGTGTTTTCAAACTGCTTTCTGATTGGTTAAATTTCTGCACACGGCCTGGAGACTGTGACCTTATCACGAAATCCCACTTTATCAGTCAAAAGTGATGGAGCTAGCGATATTAGTCTGCACCACTTGGCAAGTTTTATTTGTGGTGCATGCTGTAAAGAGGCTCTGCTATAAATTACTGTAAGTACATCTCTTTTTTTTTTTTTTTTTTTTTGAGCCTCCAGCAATGATAATTCATTGTTATAAATGTAAATATGTCAGAAAACATAGAAAAGCATTATAGGACCCCTTTAATTCAATGACGCAGTAACACTTTAATTTCATTTTCTGATAAATGAGTACAATCATACGGTGTTATAAGTCTGTTAGGAAGCAAACAATTACTTTTTTTTTTAAATACATTTTTATCCTAAAGTGAGTAAAATTATCTAAGATGGTCAGAATACTAAACATGAAAACATTAAAAATGCAGACTGGTTTAAAGTCCCCCGTAATTGTTGACCCTTTTCTCTAAGATGGCTGAACTGGCTGTGATCTGCAAAGCATCATGGTTGTACATGTTTGCCACCGTTTTCGTGCCTCTCGGGGATGACGGCCGTCGTGAGCAGGATTATGTTTTTTGGCCATCTGACCGTCTTCTGTTCAGATCTCGAAATATCTCAGCGATGTTTTGAGGGAATTTTTTCAAATCCAATCACTTGCAGACAATCTTTTTGATTTCGGTGGTCAAAGGCTAGCAGTTTGACAAAACAAACCATTTTTCTTTAAAGTTATTTTATATAATTATTCCAACAAAATCGGGGACAAATCTTGGAAAAGTGAAAAAAACTAATGTTTAGTATCTAAAGGGTGAAAGGTCAACTTCGCTGTGACGTAATGATGTTCTGTAGAGATACTACTTTTTTTTTTCCACAACACACACACTTAAACTTTTATTGATTATCAAGATGCAACTTTTTGACTTTTCAGACTTGTTTTTACTTGTCAGTCCTGCACATCCATCCCAGACATGCCCAGACGTTAGTCTCTCAATGACCTGACACATTATGGCTGAACCGGGGGGATAAGGCTTAACAAGATAAAGTCAAATCAATTTTATTGTTTAATCCTCCAGCTCTAAAAGTGAAATCAGACGAGGAACAATGGCCACTAATGTTCAGAACAGAAACACAGATTTAGACGGCTTTTTAAGTGGTCACCGGGGTTATTCGGCTGTGTAGTTTTTCACCCAAATGATTACGAGGGGTTTAAAAGGACGAGTAGCTCACAGGTGCGTAGTAAAGAATTGAGGCTCCACATATAATCCAACTTTTTGTTTCCTCAGTTATCATCAACCTCAGAGAAGCATTTTTGTCTTTTTCATACATTATAGATATTAATGTTCTCTCTTTCTGACACGAAAACACAATATCAAGAGTAACAACACTCCCATGGCTTCTTCTAGGTGGTCGAGATGTGGCAGCAGAGAGGGGTTGGCGTACCATTTGGGTCGCCCCTCCACTGAACTCCTGAACCCCCTTGGTCTCCAGCTCGTGGGGTAAACCTCTTAACGCACGCACCATTCTCCGCCGGGTCAGGCCGAGGTCTCCAGCCTTTCACGCGTTGGCCGCTAATGAGGTTTCAAAATCTCCAGGCAGGGTGAAGGGAGCCTGACCTACAACTCAAGAAAGCGAGCCACGGAGAGAGAAGGCAGCACCCTTCCTCAAATCGTTTCTGACATAAAACCACGCAACAATGTGCAGTAGTCTGGCTCCGGGGAAACACTGAGAGAAGTGATGGTAACTTCCATGTTCGATTTGACCTTAAAATTATCTCTGGATTTTTTTCAGCTGCCTTTTGTAAGTGCTTTTGGATGTTCTATGTAAAGCATTTATGTAGCCAGGTCTTTATGCCTGAGATATCTCAGAGAAAATTCAGTGGTTGTTAAATTTTAATGTGTTTTGTAATATGTGTTTTTTTCTTCTCAGCCTAAATGAGCTAAGTGTCAGGGTTACAATCAATAAAAATGTATTTTCTATTCTTGATCCAGCCTCATAAAAATAACGGGATAAACTTTTTTCGTCTCTGAGCTGCAGTTTATGACATTCTGCTCTTCAAAGCTCTTAGAAACCATAACTGAATGACATTAATGGTAAAATGTTCATCAGTTATTTATCAGTTGATGAAGTACCCTTCAATAAAACAATTGCCAGAAACCTCAAAATACTCACATGCCATGCTCTGATTTGGATAATTTCCAAAAAATTCTAAGGGTACAAAAACAATAAAACTAAATAAATAATCTCAGGTTTCTTTTGGTGTTTTTCTTTTTTTTAAACTACAGAAAACATTTCTACATATGCAGTAATCCTTACCTTAAACAGATGATTAAAAATCCTTTTTAAAATTTTTTAGACAATACTATTTTAATTACATTTGTATTCACCTAATAATTATATAAGATTTCAAACCTTTTCTACTTGAAGATAAGGGCATTAAAAATGACCTGGGACTCAACAGCATATCCCTTCTGCTGTCTCACGTCTCCTGCGGAGATCTCCGCATAGGAGGTCCAGAGGTCTCGGGTTAGGAGGTCTCTGGATGTCTCTGGAGGTGTCTGGAGGACAGCTTTTCTCTTAGTTCTGCTCCAAAATTGTGGAGAAGTCAATGAAAGCACGTGAATTTAGAAAGTTAACTTAAAAATAAATCTTAAAACAGTCACTGAAACTTAAAATACATAGAAGCAAAAAGATAAACAAAAATACATTTTCTGCAAAGAGGAGGCTGGTTCAAAATCTCCTCCAATATCTGAAAGTACTTTTGGTAAATATAAAATGCATATTATTTTGTGTAATTACACCTTTTTGAAATGTATAGTCTCAGTTCTATTTAAAACTTTGGTGAATAAATTTAAACTTAAATTTTCCCTTTCTAGAGGTGTAGTTTTATTTTCATTTTTCACTATTTAGCTCCACGTCTGTTGTTTTTAGGAATTTATTGCTGTCATTTAAATTATTTTTTTATGAAATTCTTTGTATACTTACTGTTTTAACTTATATTTATTTTTACTTTTTTAAAAACATATATTTATGTTTATAATAATAAATATTTGCATTTATTGTCCAGCTATTATCTTTGTAATATATGAAATTTTATTTCTCCACTCTTTTTGAGTATTTTCTATTTATTTGACGTTTTTGGTAATAAAAATATTTTATATCCTTTTATAGTTTTACTTTTTAATATGCTGTAATTCTGTTTATGCTGACTTCAGCATTTAATGCAATGTATTATTGTTTTAATTTTTTATTAAAATAAACTGTTGCCTATTTGCAGTTCACAGTCATTAAACTCATCTGTTGTGTTTTGACTTTTATTTTTTTAAGTATTAATTTAAATATTTAAACAAAAGGTTTTTTGTAAAGTAACAAAATGATGAAATTAAAACCAGTTAACTTTAACAGGAATTCAATTTAATTCTGATTCTAACTGATGACTGCAAAATGTTAATATATCACAACTGACATTTCAAAATCTGACTCTGGAGTTGTAAAATTCACTGGATTCAGTTATGTCTCCTGTTTTATCCCAGCAGCAGCGTTAACTCTTCGTAGTCATTTTGCTTCAGCGCTTCGGATGTTTCTCTGTGCGCCGCACTGATTTCTAATCCTGTTTACAGGGTTGGAGTGCGGTCGGGCTCGGCTTTCGGTTCTCGTTAGTTGTACTTATAATGAGAAATTCTTTACGCAGAAACAGTAATTTTTATGACGTGATGCCTAACAAAAAATATCAAAAAGAAATATTCTGGTTTTAAATTTAATGTAGTTTAGACCAAAAATGCGGTTGGCTTGTTCCAATATCTTTATTTACTTAAAACTGAAAAAGGATTTGTCTTCAAAATGGATGTCATGTTTTATTTTTAAATGAATTTGTTTGTTCAAACAGTTTTAGATGTCCTCATGGGTGTCAGTTAGCCATCATGCTGTTTTTATTATATAAACTATTTATGCCTCATGTGATTGTAATATGAGCACAATAAAATACAACTGCAGGGAAAAATAAAAGATTTAAACGAGCAAATAATGAATAAATTACTCATCATTGTTTTGTTTTTGTAACAGATCTTTTTTTTTATTGAGGACAGTCAGGTTGCGCTTTCAATTTTTAGAAAATAAACCAATGACAATATTACAAATAATGAAATTGTTACATCATTCACAGGGTTACAGTCAATATACATTTATACAGAAATACAGGATCCCCCACATCAGTCACAGTGGTCTGAACCGGCACTGGTCTACTATGTGGGTTTTAACAGACGGACCGGGGGAGCACGGATTTTCCCCCATCCTGTCTGCACTAACCAAGAGCTAGTGATGGAGCGGGCAGGTGGGGGCGGTTATAGGAGAGGAGTGGGGGTAACAGAGGGAAACAAAGGGTCATACAGGAAAACACAAGTGCCAGGATGTTGTAGTGGTATGAACGTTTGTCCCACAGAGGGAAATGCACAGGCTTGCTCTGAGCAGCAGCCGGTGTTTGTCCATCAGCAGCTCGCCGAAGTGCCCAGAACGCATTCACAGACTATCTGGGTCTGAATTCCCACTCCGGGCCAGCTTTCGTTTTAACACCACGTCACCAGAGGGCACTCTGGTGCTTCGTGCTGCAGCTGCTAGACAGGAGCCATTTTCTATCTGGCACAACAGGAGGCAGACTTCTTAACTCTGACCCTGATGCAAGTTTGGTGAGTGTTCAGATGCGGCGCAGCGAGATCCAGGCACCACCAATGTTTATGCACGCTATCATGTAACTGTAACTCTAAGACATAACAGTTTTATTATGTCCTTCAAAAAGTGGCACAGTGTGGGGTGGTAGAGAGAGCTGAGTGGCTTTACTACGATAAGCCAAAGCAACATACTGTTTGGAAAAATGCAGATGGCAAATGTGTAAAACTATCAGTTGCATCACAACCACACTGCATCAGAAAAAACCTG
Source organism: Zenarchopterus dispar (assembly GCA_028564865.1). Classification (NCBI taxonomy): domain Eukaryota; kingdom Metazoa; phylum Chordata; class Actinopteri; order Beloniformes; family Zenarchopteridae; genus Zenarchopterus; species Zenarchopterus dispar. The sequence continues at coordinate 25,112 of JAOWBL010031853.1, forward strand.
TAAAATACTTCTTCTTTTTTTTAAACATGGGAAACTGTTGTGAAATTATACTCTTTAACTACACCTTGTAAGTTAAATAATACATACTGTCTGAGGAAAGTCAGCAGCAGCCATCAACTGCTTAGAAGGGGATATAAGCAAGAAAAATTAAACAAAGTGCGTAAATACATTTTTTTTTATAAATATTTACAAACTTTCCCAGTGATCAAATATGATATGTCCAACTGCAATTCTGAACTGTGATTTCCAGTCCAACAATGGACAATGTCATTTAAATGAAATATTCAATCAAATTTCAAAGGGAGTAAAAAAAAAATAATTACAGTGAATGGAAATTCCTTCAGAAATATGTTAACTAGAAAGTGTGTGACAGAGTAATCAGTGACTCCTTTTATATGCTTTTTTTTCTTTCCCGGGGTCAAAGTTCAATCATTTTAGTTAAACATAAGAGCCTCCTGAATGTTTCTCAGCCTGAACCGCAAGTGCAGCGAGAATCAAAACGTTTAGACGAATACTGAAAGGGATGCTTCCAAGCTAAACTAAAATAAAACTAGCAAGAGTATTTCCTTTGAAGCAAGAAAATAGTACTCAAGACAATATCCACTTCAGCAGTACTCAGTCCTAGCAAGTGCGTGCCTACCCTGGTTAAGGTAGTTCCTCTGAGCAAATGTCAAGGATAATTGCTTGACTAATAACTCAAAGTCTTGGCAGCATCCATGGACAAGCATTTGAATGAGCTAAGATGGGTCTAGACCAAGAAAAAAAAAAAAGAAAAAAAGATGATTAATTTCTTATGCATTAAGAGGTTTTCCTGACGACAGCGTATTTGCTGTACCATGAAAAGGCATGCTGCCTCGCAAAATAAAACCGACGAGCTGTTATGAAGTGAGAGATAGTGAGGGAAGATAAGCCAAAGGTCAGGGAAATCAAAAAAGCTTCGGCTTGGTGGCATTTGGGTCACAGCGTCGCTTCTCACTTGCTTCCCGGTTATGACTTAACAGCTTATGATTCTCCCCTTCCAGTTTCATATAGCATGTTATGAAAAGCGTCCGGGGGAATATTTGCTCGGATGTGTCGTACTGCAGATGAAATTAACTGAGCAGAGGGTTGTGGAGCAGAAAACGAACGAAAAATCAGTCCCTTCACTCTCGGTCCTAAATACTATGGACAACTATAGGTGCAGCAATTGAGGTTTCTCACTTTTTTAAAGTAGCACTTTGGTGCTGTAGTTGTCTTATTAAAGGGTCTGTGTCAAGATGTTGGAACTATTATGAATATTCAGTATGAATATATCTTATATTGTCCACATAGTAGGTCCTGTTAAATTAAGTGGATAAATATTTCGATGTAAATTTGAATTTAGCGCCGTTTTTCATGAACAGGATATCCTGCCTCGTTTCAGGTTATGACATCCATGATCCATGTGTTTTCACTCCTGTGAAGGTGTAAGCCTGGTCTCAGTCCCAAAATGTCCAAATCTTCTTTAAAAAAAAATGGACAAAGCAAGTACAGAGAACGCCATCTTCTGTAGTCTGTAGCTGTCCCCTTGGGACAATTAGTCCTCTACTTTGAACACATCACTAGTTACACCAGGACTGTCCTGGGAGCAGTTGTCTGTACTGACAACCGTTCAAAACCCAGGTTGGCGTCTGAGGATTTGGTACAAGCGAATGTGGCAGCATTGTCCGGTCTGGAGGAATCTCAGTTGCGCGCAACATCAGGACAAGACAGGAAACAACTGTCCTGCTGTCCCATGTCAAAAACGTCTGCTGGTGATGATGCTTTTAAACGTGCCGAGACGAAACCGGACAACTGGAGTGGAGTCGACTACGCAGGGATCAGAGGAAGCAGCGGACAGGTGGCGGACAGGCATGTTGTGTGATCAGGAGGACAGAGATGGAAACGTCGCTCTGGACAGAGCGGCTGTGATCGGGGCGCGGCCATCCCGCTGTGACCAGACGCATCTGACCGATGGCTCACAGCTGGACGTCCATGTCTGGCTGTCAGGTCTTAGAGGGGAGCCCAGCGGGAGCTCTGAATTGCTGATATCATTTATTGGCTGTGTACACAAGCCCCTGCTTGATTCAGCACCTTTTGGTGATTCACTGCATTGCTGTGAACTTCATGTTTCTCCCATAATCCTTCCACTGGGTTACTGGCAACAACACGATGATTGACAGGTCTCATGAGACAGCGTTGCTCATGAGAAACCATACAATAAATGCAAACATACTGTCTACAAAATTAATCCAAGATCACTCACAAGCTATTGTGGTTTTCTGCACCGAAATGATTTAAAAAAATAAATTCAAAGCCAGAGAACTTGCTGGACTTAGACTGGAGACTCGAAAAAAAAAAAAAAAGGAATAACAACAATTCAATATCCATACAGAAACTGCAATAATATAACACGCATTTTTGATTTTGTAAAATCTATTCATGAATGTGTGTGTTTGTGTGTTAATGTGTGTGGTATCAAAAGTTTATCACTTTAAAGATAAAAACGCCTCTCAAAAAAAGGAAAACTGGAAGAATACTGAATATAACGTAAGCGAGGCAAATCCAAGCTATTACCAAACAAGAGTTTTTAAGTCATCTCAGAAAATCAAAGCACTGTGAAATTAAGCACTCACTCGGCATGCTAGCAAACACAAGTTCTGACACTTTGGGAGCAACTGCTGCTTTTGTGCACGTGGTATGCGTGCACAACATGTGCATGTCCACACAGACGGCAGTGGAGGACGAGAAGATGAGGGACGAGGGAAGAACAGGACTCAGAACCGGTTTGTTTTAGTGAGAATCTGCTGGAAGTCATTTTTCTTTTTTTTTGTTTGTTTGTTTGTTTGTTTCTTCATGAACTATGGGAAGCAGCTAAAAGTGAAAACAACTTAAATCCTCCCCTGTGGTCAGTTGTTCTGCTCCTGAAATCATGATCTTTAATAACTCAGAGTTATTAAAAGTGTGGCAGGTCAAGTGCATCTGATATGTACAGTACGGGATCATAACGAGAGTGTGAAAGGATAGGAGTTATATTTGGCAGGTTGTAAATATTTCATGGTGAAAAAACAAAAACTAGTCTTTAGTGAGAGGAAGCATGGTGAAAGGAAATCTTCATCACAAAATGTCAACAATATAGAAAATTTCTTGCAGTGAGGAAAAAAAAAACTTTTTTTTTCTTTTTTTTCTGGACTACACTGCGTGAATTGTCACTCATTTGATGTGGTTTTGACATCAGTCTATGCAACAAGTTGTCCTTTTTTATTTTTTTTCCTTTCCTTTTCTTTTTTTTTTTTTTTTTTTTTTTTTTTTTTTTTAAACGTGAGGAACCAGGTGGATGTGCACGTCAGGTCCCGCCCCCAGTCTCATCAGTCCACAGAGAGCATCTTTGTTTCCACATGATGTCCAGAACAAAAACAAAAACAATATCCACACTTTGTTGGGGAAGATCTCCCCAACTTTTCCTTCTTTTCTTTTCACTTCTTCCTTTTTTTTCTTTTTTTTGTTGCCCTTTTAAAGGGTAGCTTTCCTACTTGGTTTATCTAGTGAACAACCTTATATCATCTCTACATTTAGATAAACTCATTTCCTTATCAGTTTTTTCTTTAAAAAAAATTCTTTACAAAATTAGCAGAACAAACAAACCAAAAAGAAAAAAAATATAAATGTTCAACATCAAATGAAAACTGGTGGAAGATTGGAAGAGGGAAAAAAAAAGCACAAAAAAAAAAAAAAGATTTGCTGGTCGCATCTAACCTTCCAATATTTCCGGCTCTAAAGGTGAGTTTGGCTGTGCGCTGCCTGGATTCTTCGTCACTTTCGTCGTCACAGCTCTCCACAGCTGATCCCAGGCATGGAGAAAGAGTCAGGGTGAGGGGAGAAGAGGACGAGAGAGGAAACTCGACAGGGGAGTGTGGGATTGATGATAGCCTGGTAGTAAGTCCAGGCATGCAAAAAAAAGGGAAAAAAATGGGGAAAACAAAACCAGAAGAAACATCCACTCTGTCCTCTGCGCCCAGAGCCCTGCATCCAAACTGCCTGTTTTTCCCCTCAACTCTACTCGGGGAGGGTCAAACCTCCACTGACTGGATCTGGTTCATCTGTGCCCGCATCATCTGGATGCTGTTGAGGATCTTCTTTTGATGGCCTGCTAACGTCACACCGACCCTCAGGATGTCACTGTGAAGCACACACACACACACACACAAAACCCGTCAGCCTAGTTTTGCCTCAAGTTATAACTAATCTTTCATTATTCATATCTGTGAAGGT
>JAOWBL010031874.1:0-13487 GCA_028564865.1 Zenarchopterus dispar
CCCTGGACAGGTCGCCAGTCCATCGCAGGGCCACATACATAGACAAACAACCATTCACACACACACACCTATGGGCAGTTTTAGAGTTCTCAGTCAACCTCACATACATGTTTTTGGATTGTGGGAGGAAACCAGAGTGCCCGGAGAAAACCCACACAAGCTTGGGGAGAACATGCAAACTCCACACAGAAAGACTTCTGGCTGGGAGCCGAACCAGGAACCTTCTTGTTGTGAGGCAACAGTGCTAACCACTAAGCCACCATGCTTGATATTGTGATTCACCGTGCTAATGTATACTGAGTGGAAGTGATCCTCCTACTTTAGTTCGTCAGAACTGGAAATATTACTGCAATTGTGTAATGACACCGAGCACATCTGCAGCCGGAAATGCGACACAGCCACAGCGGCCGAGGAAAGAGGGTTGGTGTGGGAGGGAACTGCAGAGTGAGTCAACGTTTAATCTCAATTTTTAATGACTGTTCATGATATCGCATGAATGACAAGTGGTGAAATGTAGATGTTTAGTACTCAAGATTCACTCTTCATGCTGGTGAAAAAAAGACAAGTATACTTGAAGATCAAGTATAAAAACATCATTCAGAAAGGTAACTCAGACTTCACAGGTTCATTACTGTCAAACCCTTCAATCACATTTTGTGTCAGTAAAGGAAAAAAAAAGAAGCCATCTGTGACATGTGAGTGTGGTGCAACCTTATCTCCTTCACAGCATGCTGATTTCACGTAGTGTACTCCACTGTCTCATCGGTTAGGACTCAAATAACATTTGATTTTCTGCTCAGCCAACAGAAAAAGCGCAGTGGCCCTTGAAAACCCGCAGAGCCCCAGCACCACCACCTCTGACCCAGGCTGAGGAAATTGTTCTGAACCAAAAATCTCTGAAGGGTATAGGAGGACTTTATCAGTACCCAGCAGTCACATGGACACATCTGCCTTCATATGATGTAAATGACCTACACATGCATTCCACATTTTTTATTGAAGATACTAATTGCACATGATTAACTTTGGTTTGGATTTCTTTTGGTTTTAGCAGATTCTGGTAGAGTCTGCTGCCACACAAGCACTACTCTCTGTAGTTGTATATAACCAACTTCAGACACCAAAACATTGTGACAATTAGTACTAAACTACCGTTCACAAGGGTTATCTTCAATTGTATAGTTTCTGCTGGCACAGAAAGCCCAACAAATGTAACAAGCTCACATTTTACCTTAACATCTTTACATGCTTATGTGGTATTTTGGTTATGACGTGTCTGTTGTTCTGGTTCCACTTTTTGAAAGGCAGGGTGGTGCTCACCTCTAATCACACTCTAAACACACTCACCCATCATATCACAGACCTGCTCAGGTGTTGCCCTGAAGTGGCGCAGACACTGGACACAAGCTTTCAACAGGCCTACCATCATCTCCACCTGGACTCTTGTCCTGTTGTGGGCAAGACTGAAATGTTCTTTGGGGTCCTTGGTCAGGGGAAAGTGTGATTAGGGTAGGTAAATAAGGGTAACCCCGTCATCCAGCAGGAAGCCATCAATCTCTCTGGTATTTACTTAGTGCTGCATGTTTTCAAGACATCTGTAATGGATAAGACTAGGTCTATACATCCATGAGTATAAGAGGAGAGGGAAAACTGACAGTAAGGTTTTGGGTCAATAATCACATTCCAGCCTGTTTCTGTGGATACTGTCACAAGATATATGAGTCACGTACAGATCCCGGGCACGCAGCCTCCACATTTGTCAATGCTGTGAATGGACAACCTGTTAATATCGTCTGCTTCATTTTCAGATGCAGCTTCGGTGGGGATGTAGGTGCCATCAATGCAACAAATCATGTTTGGAAATCCTAAATCAAAAATCACATACTCAGAGGTAAGAACAATATGCCATTAAAAATGTTATTGTAAATCATTGCTGATGTTTCTGAAGTATGTTGGCTGAACCTGCAATCCCCTGAAATTCCTTTGTGATCATGCTTTAAAGTTTGCAGCCAGGAAACCATTTCTGAGCTAGCATCACCTTTCTCAACATTATAATAAAGAGAAAAAATAAATAAAAGTGAATCAGCACACAGTATTTGGTGTGAATTAAATGCATGGCTCTGGTGGGTGATATTTGTGATGAGTGGACAGACAAGATTATGGTTATATGTGATTGACAGTTCACAGAAATGGTAAACCTAAGCTAAAAAGAATCTATTTGGGATCTTGAGATCCTTTCCTGATATGAATTCAGCTCTATTCTAATCAATGCAGCCTCTTCATTGATGGTTTTCTTAACAGGCACAACATTGTTAAGCATCTCCTTAAGTGCTCTTCAATAGTGTTTCCCCAGCCATAGTCCCAGAGTACCCCTGTCCTGCATGCTTTAGATGTTTCCCTGCTTCAATACATCTGATTCTAATTAATGGTTGCCATCAGCATGTCACCAAGGTCCGCAGAACTCGGTAAATGACACAGCAATGTCTATCAGGGTGTGTTGAAGCAGGCAAACATCAAAAACATGCAGGACAGGAGTACTGGAGGAGCGGGGTTGGGAAACAATGCTCTACAAGACTGATTGGTTAGACATTAAACCCCTTTCAGCTTTATGAAGGAGAGGAGACAGAGAGGGAAAAGTTACCATGGTAACAGAGTATGAGGATAAGTTACCTCTTTATTTGAAACAGAAAACACTGAGTTTTCTTCATTTCAGTTTCACCACTCTCAAGACTTTGCACATAACCCACTCTCTGAAATAGGTCTCAGAGGTTCTTCAGAGGAGCAAAAACTTTAGACCATCATGGCATCTGCTCATAAACAGAACTCATGCAGCACACAACAGACAGGTGACATACAATCCAAGACTGGAAATTTATCACAGTTCACCGGTATTCAGTTTGAACAAAGCCAACAAACCCAAAGGGCTCAGCAGCCTACGCAGACAGGGCTTTCAACTGCCCGAGTCCAAATAAAAGAAGGAAGCACACAGAATAACCTCTGGACCACTAACATGGCCAAAATGATCTGAAACCAGGAAATGGGAGAGTGGAGCAGAAGTAATCAGTCACAGGTGTAATCAGTACAGCTGAAGCAGACATGCAATCAGGCAACATGTGGCAGGAGGAGGTGGATCAGGTGGGAGAGAGCAGAGGACGGACGGCAGGAAAATAAGGCAGGATATGGATGAAATAAGAGCAATGGAGGAAAAAGAAACACATTTTGCACTGGTCCAGAACATCACAAGCACTCGAAAGAAGTAGATAAACTTAGGTAAATCATGGTAATTAAAAAAAGATTATCAACCGTCATAATAAAGATTGAGGTGTTTTTTTTTTATTTTAATATCTTAGAATGAAATTAAGATCAGGATCAGGATTAGTGAAGCTGCAATTTAAAAGTTTGAAACACTTCTGAAGTGATAAACATACCAAATTACATTGTTAAAAATGGGTTCAACAAAATTTAAAGAGATGTGGTGCCCTTTTTTAACTTCTAGAGCTCTTAAGGGAATGACTGAACTGCTTTGGTCAAACCACTTCAAATATTCCAGTACAACCACTCGCAGCTCCGTCTGACCACCTCCCTTCATAGCAACCAGTTTTAGGGGATGGAGATGAGTTAAGTGGCTTACATCTTCCCTCTACAACCCTCTGTGTCTCTGTCAGGGATTTAGAGGTACAAGTTACAGTAAATTATCAGTATCAATTTGTATTTATTTTAGTTTGTCAAAGAATTCAATCCCAGTATTTCCATAAGAAAAGCCTTCTTAATTCTACAAAAGCCTTTTCTCTACTGATTGCTATTACAAGTGGAACAATGATGAAACTGTTGAAAGGACAGACTGACAAACTTAAAAGGCAGCAGATATGAAGGTTTCCCTCACTGGCATTTTGTTCTACATAACAAACCTGGTCTATCAGGAACCTTATCTGCTAATCACACATCATCAGCAAAACAAAACTGGGCTTTTGCAAACACACCTGAGCAGAGGTGTCATCTTTGAGTAGGATATTTTCATACGGTTCATACCACCACAGTAGAAGACCAGTGTCTGACTGTACTTTTACATTGTTTTACCTGCAGATACACACCTTCTGCCTAATTCTGAAAATCATAGGTTTGAAACCCTCTAATGCTGACTGAATCTCACACCCTCAAGGATGGATACACACACAGCTGCTGCAGCCTGGTCCAGGTACTGCCAGCCTCCACTACATTCAAGGATGAATGCAAGACACACACAAATAAAACCAATGACACCAACACACTGGATACACGCACAGCCGAACACCATCTGCATGACCATATGTCAGCTTCTGCTCAGCTGAAAACACACATACACACACGCCTGAGATCAGGTGTAAACAAGCTTGCCTCCCAGCAGATGTGCTTTCTGTCACTCTACATATTGTTCTTCCACTTTACCAACTGTGTGTGTGTGCATGTGCGTGAGTGTACACATACATACATCTATCTTTACGTGGACAATGTAACTTTAAGACAATAAGACATTTTTGGCTCTCCCTTAGGGATAAAGTTGGAAAAAACCAACAGCTCCTCAGTGGGTCAAATTAGATTTTAGGTTCAGACTAGGATAATAAAAATGTATCAAAAAAGGATTCTCACAAGGATAGTAGAAATGTGGGGTGTGTCTGTGGTTAAGCTCTGACAGCCTGAAGTCTCTAAACCCCTCACTGCCTTATCAAAACCATCTCTCTTACATACACACACATACACATATATAAACAATATGAATTTATTGTCCCATTCGGACAAATTCTGGCACACGTACTGGAGACACACACACACACACACACACACACACATAGGGGCTGTGGCGCAGTTTGACAGTAGAAGAAAGGCAGCTCCCCCTCTGGTGCTGAAATTACTTCTTCAAGCTGACAGCTGCAGACCAAACATCAACAAACACACACACACACACACACACACACATCCTTGCTTGTTCTTGTTCCAGGCAGATGCTTTGATTGCTGATTGATTGGGAGAACCAGATGCAGGTTTTCCAGGGACATGTGCATTTTTGGTGACTATGAGCTGTTAGCGTGACATCAGCTGACCAGAAACCATAGATATGAAATCACAGACTCCTGACCAGGCTCTGTTATTTATCAAACTGTTGAACCTAATGCAAGTCTGTACATCCACATCCATACCTTGAAATGGTTGAAGGCTTATTTTTAACTGAGTTTTTGTTTAAAAACTTTGTGCTTATTGACATGAACTAGCAACCAATGAAGCACCCATGTGTATTTGCTTATTGACAAAAGTAATAAAACCGTTTGATTTTTGCCTGATGAAATGTAGACACAAACATCAATCTTCCCGAAATATCAAATGAATTCATGATTGCAGGTTTTCCTGCTTTCCAGGCTAACTTGTCCTTATTTTGGGATACTTTAGCTCTTGAATGTGGAGCCAAAGTCTGGCAGTTGTGACTGATCAGGTGGGATTCAAAAGCAACATAAAGAACTGCACAGTATGAGGCGGCGAAGCGGGGAGGAGCACGGCATGCTGGGATAGTGAATTTAGATCTGCGCCACGCTGTCACTCACAAAAGTCGGGTATTATTCTCAGAGCGAGGCGACCGAGACGAGGTTGTACTGCTGACGGAGAAGAAATGACAAGCTCCCAGACAGATTTATATTCACGCGCACGCACACACACACACACACACACACACACACACACACACACACACAATCTGCCAGCTTGAATGCACATGTTGAAATTAAGCAGACACACACACACACACACACACAGCGACTCACACAGTCGCAGCCTCCAGTGAGGAAGCGGAAGACTGGGAATGCTTTGGAATGTTTTAAGACAGCATTTTTGACATTTCTGGGACATTTTTGTGATTTGGGATTCCACACTAATACTGATGGGTCTTCCAAACATTGTGGGGATACTTCACTGACTACTCCTCAGTCTAAACTTATTATTTTCACTGATGTCCAGCTTTTGGGGTCACCACTCCCTACACTAATGGCATCACTATGCAGAGTAACTTCATTTCTTGGAACAGATACATATGTAACCTTCATTTTACGGTAAAAGTTTGAGGACAAATTCTAATTTACGAACAAGGCCTAGTCAAGGGTTACACCGGACAAACAGACATGAAACATTAAAATCCATAAATACACAAAGTACCAACAAATAAAGTAAGATATATAACTGTAGAAGAAATAAATAAAAAGGGCAACAAGCAGTAACAGCCTGATGAGTATTTTGCTTGAAGGTGGACAATCAAAATCATAAGTTTAAGAGTGTTGGAGAGAGTTCCAGTCGTTTGCTGAGCTCAACAAAATGAATTTAGTCCAAAAATAGTGAGGACCCCAGGAATAAGAAACTTGATATAGTGACTTGATCGAGTAGGATATGCTTCAGTAATCAGATACAAAAGGTGTTTTTTTCCCCTAAATTGATTTATAAATTAAAAAAAAAAAAAACAACGGTGGAGGCGCTGAGAGTGAAGATATGGTCAACCAACCAGTTTGACACCATATTTATACTGTTAATTCAACACCAGTCGTATTGCAAATCAAAACACAAAACCAGAGAATGAAGAGCTGAAGCCCAGAATGTGTAACCAAGAAATAAAACTCTCTAACCGAGAATAAAATCATCCTTCTCAGTCATGCTTTTCTTTTCTCACCATCAGTTCTAAAACCATCTCCGCTTTCAAAGAGTCTTTCTGAGTTGCACTTTTTCTTTTTGCTGCTGTGATTCTGAAATGAGTCAAATCAGCACAACGTTAATCTACAGTGGAAGAAGCGGGGCATAGCCGAGATCTATTAGCAAATGTTTAGCTTTATCAGATTTGGTTGCACTTACAAGTCTAATCATTATTGCAAATTTATCTTTTAGCATATCTGATTTTTTTTTATCCTTATATAGATATAGATGCCAAGGAGAGTTCTGGCTTAGAAGTTAGTCTCATTAGTATGCTAGACAACCCTTACATTGTGTGGTTTCTTAATACTTTAAATATTGGTTCTCAGTGGATGCATCTACAACAGCTGGATGTGTAAATTCAAAGCTTTATTGGGCCCTTTTGTCATGTTCTGTGGTTTAGGTTATCCTATTTGTTTCTTTTTTCTAAAGAAGCTAATCTTTTTTTTCAGTACTATTTCTTTCTTCTACAGCTCCCAAAGGAACTATTCAGAAGACCAACATTCTTGTGCAGGAGGTGAGATGTTGTATAGATACACTTGATGGTCAGTCCAGGGCTGAAGATAGCTTTCATGACTAGCTTGTTCGGGTTTTTCCTTTTTTCTTTTCCTGTCAAGTGTTATAGTAGAGGTCCAAACTGCAGGAGACTGGGAGCCAAGGGGGGCAAATAAAAGTCCTTTATTTTAACAAAAAGGGAAGAACCTCGGATTTTCCACAATAAAGAAACAAAAAGGAAACAACTTCAAGGATAAATAGAACTAGACAGCAAAGCACAACAAAAAACAAATACACTGGCAGGGAAAAAGGAAAGACAAGACAAAGATGGTTTCCTTACACTGAAGACTAAAAAACCCCAAATGTTCACTGAAAGAACTAAAAAAGGACAAAATTAAGTATAAATAATAATTTACTGAACACTGATTAATGAAAATCCAACGTTTCCTTTGAACTATTCTTTATTGTAATCATTAAAAAACAAATATTCACTATTTATCTGCCACAGTCTCATTTAGGGGCCGTCAAACTGCCAACTGCTAAAACTTTGCAGATTTTTCTTTTCAACAGCCTCTGTGCCATCTGACCGAGTCACTCTGAACCCCAAACAAACTGCTGTGCTGAGTCATGTGATGAGTCATGCTTTCTGGTAGAATATATGAATTGGTCCAGCTGAATTATTTATTTTCTGTCATTGTATGCTGAAATGCAGGAAATTAAGTCTCAGCAGGTCGGAATAGCATAGGATTAAGCAAGTATAGAAAATAAACAAATGAAGGGATGATTAAGTATTTTTGTTTTGTTTTGTTTTTTTTTAAATTTACCTTATCTGTGCAGCTTTTGAAATGGCACTCTCTTTCTACTACATCCATCTTCCTCTTGCTACCTGGCATCTGACTTCTACTTCTAATAACTGAAAAATATGGAAGCATGCTGAAGGTATCAGACTTTTAGTCTAAAACAGTATCAAGGTGATCAGTCCCGGTGAGATAGATCTTGGTTATAGTCCCCACAATGTGCTGTAAATATGTTTCGACTACAAAAATGAGCAGATCAAATTATAAGGTGTTGTGGCATCATAAATCAAGAGAATCCATTTGACACAACGTTATATGCAGTCCCCCCCCTTTACATTGTGTTTCCGTCTCTTGCAGTCTACAGATAAACCACTTTCTCATGACACAGAAACGGGCCACACCGAGGCAGATTGTCACATACCCGACCTCATAGTGTCACATATACGACAAGATAAGAACAAACAGGAGTTAAAACTCACTGAAGTCAATAAATGTATCTTTTTTATTTATTCAGAATCTCTCTCTTACTTTATGTACTGTCACTCTTACGGGATGTACAAAACGTTTTTGGACATCATTTGTTTAGATTAACCTTTTTCCTGGCGACAGCTCAGACCGTTACCACAGTAACAGGCTGAAACCTGGATCTGTCTGACCCGGGTGATATTTAGCGTCACGGGTGCGAGGAGACAACACAACCATTGTGACAGGGATGGGAGCTGAAACTTCCTCTGGATAATTGGATGAATCTGCTAATGTTTTGTTTTTCTCTTTGTTCTAACGGAGCCTGCCAGGCCACATAATATTTATTCATGCAGACGCTTTGAATAACAAACTTTTAGTTTGTTTTTCTTCTGTTTCATTTGGAGGAATAAAATTCCTCAATTGCTCATTCAGTTTTATCTAATTGTCATCATCAGATGAAAGTTTTCAGCTACCTCTCCTGATGATACCTTAAAAGGACACGTAATGAGGCATCTACACTGTAACATCTGCATAGTGATTTTTGCCACGCTTTACAGTAGGAATGAAGTGAAGAAAAAGCACTAAAAATAAAACACGAGTATGACAACAACAGTTGTACAGCAGTAAGCGGTGGGCAGTCATTAGAGGCCATTAACCACAGATCAGAAATGTGCAGCTGTGGGGCCGAAGACAAGAGAAGACCGGAGAAGAAAAAAACATGTCAACAGAAGACAAAAAATTAGAGCAATCCAGTCTAGCAAACAGCGCTAGCAGTTTATGCTGACACCTCAGCTCAGATTACACCTAATAACATTTACACCAAGATAATGCCAAGAGCACTTTGAACATTCAGTGTAACAGGAGGGAAAACATCTGCTTCACTTGCTCTTATATCATTATCACAGCTAATTGTTCTCAGATCACAATAAAGCTCCTACTGCAGGTACTGCAACAATGGTTGTGTACTGTATATGTAAATATTCACAAGTCAGAAGCCAATAAGTCATTTATCATTATAATTGATAATAACACTCACTTTTTAACAGTCTTGAACAGCTTCCACCTTTTGCATACTACTATAAACTGCTGTGGTGATGCAACATGTGAGAGAGCTGGTTCTCTGTGAAGATTCATTTATTCTACTTCAGCTGATTTATCGTTCAATCTCACACAAATGGCAAACACCGTCCACATCGGGGTTTTCTTCCTTACTTTGACAGGCATCTCTGAATGAATGAAACGGGGTGAACATTCACAGAAAAGACAGATGGGTGGAAATGATTAACTTTTGCATCTCATGTTGAAAAAAGGGCTGAAGTAAGGAATAAATTTGATATAAAAAGAAAAAATCATTCAAATATATATTTCAAGAATGGAGACGAAGCAAATTAGTGAATGGCAATGCTGGATTCTGCTGTCATGGAAATCTTGTTTGTTTCACACAAATTTGGATCCTGAAGTGATTAGGAATCAATATATAACAAATGTGTGCCATCTGAAATTTACTTGAATAACTTTAGTGACTTTTTTTGGAAGGCAAAAACTACATTTCTCTTTTTTATAGTCTTGTTGGCTTTAAATTTGATCACAAGAGGTTTACCAGCATTACATTTTCTGGAAATAACAGTAAAAATTGGTGCAATAATGTTTGCAAGTGTTAAATCTTTTTAAGAAAACTACGATAACTCCACAAAGTTAGGGTCACTTCTTTCTCGACAGCGAGGAGACTCTGTTATAGGTAATTTAATAGTTAGATTCCTTATTCTCTGTTAATGAATCTGTCCTAAACTTTCATTTCAAAGTAAAAGAAAGAAAAAGAAAACTCAGAGCCCTCAAAGCATTTTGGAGCTTAAACCCTTCAAAAAAAAACTGGCAGAACGAGGCCGAGTAGACAGATGGCATAATTCAGCTCCAAAATAGGAAAGCCATTAACAGAAAGCTGGCAGATTTGTCTGCAGTGTCTGCCTCACACCGCCTCTGTGACCTACAACCAATTCCTTGCCATACTAATCGAATCACTTCCTTTCCGGACCCTCCAGTCTCATCAGGCACACTCCCCCCACCCAGATGCTCATCTCCTTCAATAACGCTGAGCAGAGCCCAAAGACAAGCCTCATATGTGCTAGGCTCTGGGATTATGAGCCCGGGTGTAAAGCTGCAGGAGGTAATTGGTTTTGGGAGGTTTGTGAGGGGTGGGAAACAGAAAGGGAGACTCTTGGTGGAGGCACATAGTTTGTCAACTTGCTCTACTAATGGGAGTAAACACTGCCAAATTTCTTTTTCTTTTCTTTTTTTCTTTTTTTGTAAAAATGCTTTCCATGGCATCTCTCAACAGCCAGACTGAGATCCAGCCGAGAGCAGCTGCTGCAAGACAAGCAAGAAGAGGGCATCAGTCTTCCTTTCGCAAATGAAACTGGATAAAATTGTGAGGCTATAAATTGCATTTCCATTTAAAATATTAGAGCAGACACTCTGGGGAAAGTGTCTAGAGGAAGATTTCAAAATGTCAGACAACCTTTCACACATGCACAAACATGTTTCCAGCCTGGATCATTTACAAAACGTTTTCTGGGTTCTGACTTACAGTTGTGAAGAGTCAAGAGCTCAGAAATACTTTCATGAAACAGTTCCCAGGCAGAAAAATTACAAATAGGATTAGTAATGGATTTATTCGTGTTCCTTTAACCCTGAATAATTCTGTCATCTTTTGCTGCTAATCCAGAGGAAGAAAAGTAGGCCAGATGTCCTGAAGCAAGTCCAACTGGGAGATCCTCACTCTTGTCATTTGGCCTTACAGGATATAACATTCCCCCACCGTGGTCCGTTCTGAGTCGGTCCAGCATTCTTAGGACCAATTTCCCATCCTACAAGCTCTGGGTTGTGATTCAAAGAGTGGGATGACTGAAGCTGTGTCCGTCTCATAAGGAAACCTATTTTGGCTTTCTGCATCGAAAAGTTGTCTCTTTTGGTTCCTTCCTTGACCTTATGACAGGAACTTACATAAAATCAGAAACTAAGAGCTTCACTTTGAACCGAAGGTCCTTCTTCACCACAGCGGATGTGTATATTCCCAGTCTGATCAGTCCTTTGAACCCCCCCAACCCTGAACAGATACCTCCTGACTTCCATCTACTCTCAGCCATCCCTCAGGGGTACATCTTGCTATTTTCTCATTATATTTGGACCTCTGCTCCTCTAAAGATCAGAACTGGACACATCCTTCTTTTTCTTTATTTATATGCTTGTTTGCATGATCAAGCAAAATCTAGTAGAAAAAGTGAAGACAAAAGATTCATTTTCTTTTAAAGTACAAAATAAGTGGATTGCTGCCTGGAGAAGGGTAAGTAAAGCCTTAAAATAAAAATGATGCACTAAAAATGTTCCCCGTGATACTCCTTCATCCCCATGAGATGAAGTGCTGTTAAAGTTCAGTATAGCATGAACTGGAAACACTTGAGTTAAGTGCCAGTGTCAGACAATTTTAATTACATGGCTACTCTTAAAATCTGCTTTTAAGAACAGAAAAAAAAGAGTCTCTTGTTTGGGTCTTCCGGGAGGCGAAGCATCAGCAGGCCGCTGATGTGGATGTAAACTGCTTTAATCTGGTTCGTCTCTGACCCGACTCCCGGACTTTTACGTGTAATCTAACATCCAGACTGATCCAACAAGCTCCTGTCATCCTCCTCAGGTGTGTTTGTGTATTGTGTCAAACGTTCAGCTGCATTACATTAAATCCTGCTCCACTGTCGCAGAGATAAACTCCTGCTCATCTCGCAGGCCGAGGCGACTCATACTGACATAAAGATTGATGTGTTTATCAGACAGAAGGCAGACCTGGGCCCAATTTAAAGTCGGTGCAAAATAAACTCAGCATGCGCTTGTTGAAGCCTGCTGTCAGCTGGAGGTATGAACCCCACATGTGATATCAGGCACATGTGAGACCCCTGAGCAGTGAAAACCACAAATTACATTAAAGAAAGGAAATAAAGACCATCCATCATTTTTCTTTTTTTAAAATAATGTATAAACAACAAAAAATAAGAATACTGCAGTATATCCTGAATATACTGACCATTTTGTGAAGTATTAACCTGCTTTATAAACTACATACACTGTTGGAAAATAATTCCACTATAATGGACACAGTAATAAACATGTGCACTGCTCTTTTATGGTTCAGTTTATCCCTTTGCTTTTTCACTTTTTTTTAAAATTCCTCAATCTGACCAGTTTATTATTTAAAGGGCCAGATGTGATGAATGTGTAGCGCACAAAGTCACAAGGACATTTACGTGTCTAAGCTTAAAACACTGCCAAACTGAAAATTATTTTCTTTCACAAAATTGAAAGAAAAGAAAAAAAAACACTTTTGATGATATATAAATGACCTACTTTTTTAACAAACAGAACACTACAATTAACTTCTGCAATCACTTTCATTCTCCCTTTTCATTCTACTGAAGGATATACTTTGATCTTTTTTTCTCAAAGATTATGTGCTTAACAACAAACTAGAGAATTAAATGTGCTCTTTGGCTCACAAATGATGATCTTTAAATATTTAACCATTGCAAGCATTCATCTAAATGGTTCAAACTATTTACCATCTTCCTGGCAGACAAATAACAGATGAACAAACAAAAAATTAAATTACCCTACTAAACATTTTATCTATAAATTTGGAATATAAACAGATTATTTCAAGCAACGTAAAGGTTATTATAGACATTCAATCCTCTCACAATCCAAAAACATTCACGTTAGTTTATTTGGTGATCCAAAATTTTCTGCAGGAGTGAGTGTGAGTGGGTGTTTATTTTTGGGTGTTTTTAGATTGGACCCCGTTATTAAGCCTGGATGAAGAACTGGCAGCCTGTCCAGGGTATAACCCCTCAAAAGAGAGGTGGGATAGCGTCCACCAAGAATAAAAATAAGTGGGAGTAGGTGATGGATGGATGGATGGATGGATGGATGGATGGATGGATGGATGGATGGATGGATCAGCACTGAAAACATTTCAGTGTAGAAAAA
>JAOWBL010031874.1:13587-29374 GCA_028564865.1 Zenarchopterus dispar
GATGGATGGATGGATGGATGGATGGATGGATGGATGGATGGATGGATCAGCACTGAAAACATTTCAGTGTAGAAAAATATCATTTTTGAATGATGCAAAAGTAAATGTATTATTCATTAGTGCTTTTTTGTCTGTTTTTGGCTATTCATAAATGATGATGGAACATTCGTTGGACTTGGACGGTTAACTGAATCTGCCTGTTCTGTGCTATAAACATAAAAGACTTTTTTTCTCCATGCTTTCATTATTTGTTGGCTGCTGCAGAAAAACCTGCAGTCTGGACTTATTTTGACATACGAGATCATAAATTTACATACAAACTCTTCACTTTAGATGTCCTAATAATGCACATCTTTAATCTTTAATTAATGTTGCTTGATTACTTAAACAATGCAGTGAAATAAAATGGTGGAAAATAAGATAAAATGCCCAAGGCAGTATAGTTGGAGCAAGCATTTTTGCTGAATTACTTCCTCTGTCACAAGAGTTTGAGGGTGTTTTCTCTGGAGCTCTTCCTGTTCAAACTGCAACTTTGGTTTTCTGCCTGAATGAAGCGACTGTGGCGTCGGTACGTGAAAATTAAAAATTCTGCTTCCTCCCCACATTTCTTCAGCCTCTGACTGAGTCTAATGTGGCAGACACTTCTCAGCAACTCTACTGACGAGAGTAACATAGCAGGGCCCAGCCCCCCACCCCCACCAACATCCTCATCAAACCGCTGGTTTTCTTGCCTTATTTGAGCAACGATCCATCCCTAGCTTTCTCCCTCCGTCCTGACAGCTATGAGACCGCCTGTCATCCAGTCTGTCAACACCGCAGACGACAATGCGACAAACTGAGATGGACACACACACTCGCTCTGTCTGCTGCTCTTTCTGCATGAGCGTGTGTTTCTTTGAGCTTGTGGCATATTTGACGCATTTATTCTTCATACCCCTCCTACAACTCTGGAGCTTGGACTGAAACCTTCTCCTTCAAACCGTCTGACGCCAGCACCTTTACAGACATTTCCTTGAGGACACATTCCTACCCGACCCACCCAGCTCATGCTGTCACATAACACAGCCCCGTCATTTTATTTGGGGGTCACCTGAAGTCTGAAAATGTGTCATTTAGCGCTCCAGGCTCTTCATGTTTACATCCAACCCAACATCCACCCAACTTCATGTCATCCTAGACCTGCAGTACCTCAGACGTGGGAAGTGCAGGGGGACACCAACAGGATCCACTGAGAGGTGTCCCTCACCCTTTTTCTCTCCATTGTACTTGTAGTTATCCTGATCTGCAGTCCCACCCTCTGACCACCTTCATGTCTGCTGTCTATATCTATTTATTCAGTCATCTTTGTAGTACATCAACTAACCATGTATCACTTATATGTACATAAAGCTCAGCTGACAGATAATGACTACTAATATATTTTGTCCTATGTACAATGGACACTGTATCAGTGTCTCTCCTCTCTCTGTTCTTCATTCTCTCTTTCCTATCCCCCTTTTCCTGCTTTATCCGGCTGGTCTTCAACAGGAGGGTCCCCCCTTATGACTCAAGTCCTGCTCAAGGTTTCTTCCCTCCTAAAGGGGAGGTTTTCCTAGTCACTGTTTGGTTTAAGGTTTTTGTCCCTCTAAGGAGCTTTAACCTGCCATAGTTTATGTAATAATTGCTCAGGGGTCATGCTCTGGGTCACTGGAAAGCAGCTAGCGACACCTTATAATAGATGTTATATAAATAAAATTGAGTTGAAGTGAATTAAAGTTTTAACATTGTTTTTAAATGCCCCTTTAGGGAGTGGATGACTCCACCCCTCACCCCCTAAAACCAGCTGCTTTTAACAGACCAGTAAAGAGATGGTTAAAAAGAGAACTATTGTACTGCATCTCTGTGCTATTTTGACCAAATCCTGTCACAGATATTTCATTAACAATTTGGGAAGTTGTGCCAGCTTTTGAAAAAAAGGTGCCTCATGAATCCTTTACTGCTAACATTAGTGTGCACTATATTTATAGTTTTTTATTATTATGCTTTGTTTTAGCTGTATGGTGAGAAAACACAATGCACTTTATCCTTTATGTTCACTTAAGTCTTAGGTTTTTCTATTTTCTATTTTTACATCAGCTGATACTCAAAGTTGTCTTAATAACTACAGCTCACAGTAGAATTGTAAATATTGATTTAAAAAAGGGACTTTTTTCTGTCTCCTTGTAATGAGACTGTCCAAATGGAGCATACTTGTAAAATCTACAGAAAAGAAAGAACCCAACACTTATTTTATTTAACCATTTTCTGTCACAGTGAAAGGAAGAAGGCTAATCTTGCCCGTTACAATTCCCAGGCTGAAAATTGGTCCGACTCAGGCCTGATGAAACGCTGTACCCCGAACAACCAGGAGATCATCTGAACATTGCGGCGATAATAATCCATCTGAAATGACTCGCTCTTGTCTCAGCATGTAGATCAGCTCTGATAATGAATGAGCCTTCACTCTGTGGCTGCAGCAATCTCTGCTAATTAACAGATTTTTTTTTCTATCCTTCCTCCTCCTCCACCCCTCACCCCCCATTCCAATCATCAAGATGTTTGCGTGGTGGAGGAGGTGAGACAGAGGGTGGGAAGAGAGAAATAAAGAAGAAGAAAGATAGGAGAGGTGGAAAAGAGACAGACTCGAGGAAGGGATTACTACGGGAGAAGAAAAGCAGAGAAAAAAAGGCAATGAGGAAACAAGGTAAGGAAGGAGGCAAAGGAAGTTGGGGAGGAGACAAGGAGGCAAGACGGACAAAGAAAACTGATACAGAGGACTGGAAAAGCAGTAATGGGGGGCGGGGCATGAATGAAGGAAGAGAATACGAGTCGAAAAGGGACCAAAAATTGAGCCTGCCTGCCTACTTGGAAAATGTAACTATTAAATACTTCTTTGTAGGATTTTGGTATTAAATCAAAGCATTTATCAGCGTTAATTAACCCTGAGTAAAGAACTTCGTCAAAGCTTCTTACTGTAACTGTATTTCTGCTTACTGCAAAAACCCCTAAAGGTTTTAATTTACAGTCTCATAAATCCCCTAAATACTCATCTATGCCCCTCAAAATATCACATTTCAAAGCTTTTACTTCTACTTGGAATTGAGTGTACTGTGTTCATGGAGTCAACATCTCATTTATGCACATGGGTGTATCAGCAGCCGTGGGTCCTTTTCACACCATAAACTTACCATTGATCAGCTTATTTGTGTGGATCAGTCTGCTTTATTAATCTTTAGCTTTTTTATGTTTCACTCTTGGTCTATTTAAATGCTAGTCTAGGTTGCTTTTTGATGACTCTGATGAAAGCTAAAAGCAAAAAGGCACTGGTCAAATTGTTTTTAGACCCAAGGTTCTGGTGAATTCTCCTTTCCAAGCGCCATTTTCCAGGATTCATGGAAATGCTTTTAATTTGTATGCCCTATCGAAGCAGGTAAGGTTGTGTCAATAACTGTAAACCTGCTCCATTTTCAAGTTACCACAAAAATAAAAAAATCAAAATTAAAAAGACAACATTTCGGTGATGACTCTGAAGCCTTTTCTTTACTCTGTGAATGCAGATCAATAAATATGCTAATCTGGGTTCACAACATCCTCATCTGCCAACAAATGACTTTATCTACTGCTCTCTGCTACATTTCTAATATTGTGGTAATTCAGCTGTCCTTGTTTGAACCAGAGATCAATTCCCAGACACAGGAAGCAAGACTACAGGAGACAGCGGCATATTCACTTCCTGTCATTAATCACCTCCAACAACTTCCAAACAAAAAAAAAAAAAAAAAAAATCAGAAAGGCTCAAGTTTCTGATTACTTTCATAATCATTCCTGATATTCACAAACTGACAGAAAAACATGGCATTTCTGTGGCAAGAAGATTTGTTGGCCTTGTTTCAGTTAATAAGTGATGTTTCTACTGGCAGATAAATACTGTTGGTATTTCATTGGCAGCCAGTTTGGTCAGCTGAAATTAAAAAGAAAAAAAAAAGAGGCAACGCGTGATTTTATGCAACCAAAACAACCGATTTCACCTGAGCCTCAGATATGTTTATAGCAGCATAACCGATGTGGGGCACACTGGATGCTGAAATCCTTTCACCAGCAGGAGAATCTCTTACAGTCTTTTTTATACATATCTATTGTCTAGTTCAAAAATCAAATAAAATTTCCACCCTTAGCCTTGGTTATTTCAAAATATTCAACTTTTTCTCTCACTCTCTTGTCAAAAAAAATGTTCAAATTTTCCAAAATCTCCTTGTGCTGCTTTCTCCTCCAAAAGTATCATTTTCTCACCACTTAAAAGGGAGAATACACACTTTGATTTATTTAACATGACATAACATTGTCTGCTATATAAAAAGGCATGTAAAAAACAAAAAATAGTGAGAAATACAATGAAACAAGTAAAGCTTCAACTGAAGTAAATTCTTTATCAACTTAAATTAAACTTCCTTCGAAGTAAGAACAAACATTCACGTATTCAGGGTAGGGCTAAAACTAGGTCGGGCACCAAAGTTTTATGCTTTTCTTGCTTTAATATGTTTTCGTTCTTGAAAATCTTCCTGACAACTAAAAACTTGGCAACCTCAGCATGTTTCCTTCCAGTACACTCTCATGAAACAGCCTGGAGACAAACGTGTCTGAGAAAATGTCAAAAAACTCCAATGAAGTAGACATGTTATCTTTGACATCTGCACCCTCTGACACAGTTTTGGACAAATTCAACTGAAAACTTTCCCTAGGACATTCTTCAATGAATGAAATAAATAAAACTGCCTGACGTCGGTTATCCTGCACAAACAACATGACGTTGAGAACCGCAATGTCCCTTGCTTGGATCCTGTTTAGCATGAAGCACTGCTCGTCTTTGATCCTCTGGTGCCCTGGCCTGCTTTAGATCCCGGTGAAAACCCCTTATTAGAATATCAAAGTTAATCTATTTTACCCCAAACGGGTCTTCTGAGGGCTGAGCTCCTGAGTTTCACCTCCACTGCAGAGATGTTCCCCCCAAGGAGAGCGCTGCGAGCTGCTCTGCAGGGAGAGAACCAAGCCGAACAAAAACAAGGAAGAGAAAAGAAGGAGATGACAGAATCAGGCTCTCAGGTTTTACAGTGGCTTGTTTAATGAGTTATGCTAATCGAACTGTTTACTCTTTGCCGAGGACAACAGCTGCAACTTCTGCAAGGTCGTGTGTCAGGAACATTACACCTAGAAATGGGTAGTTTTTGCACAAAAAAAGCAAAGACAAAACAGTATTAGCCGAGAAGGTAAAGCTGTATACCCACATTTGCCCTGACCAAGACTGGCAGCTGTTAAGAGAACAAAAGCTACAAACACATACAATAACAATATAAATGTAAAACTACAATGAATCCTCACTGACTTCTTTTAATTGATATCACACACTGTCAGAAGGAATTTAGTTCACACTATTTCATCTGTTATCAAAGACTGTGGGTTGGACTATCAAGCCTTTTTATTAAACTTGGTTCGAAGGATGTAATGGTTGGCGTGGAGACGGCCCAGGAGCTAATAGAGGATGGCGGCAATGGCGGCTTTAAAGTCAGACATTCAACAGGATGACGTGTTGTTGAGGAAGAGGTGAGTTCTGAGCAACCACATGAACAAAAATTTGGATTTTGACAGTACATAAAAGTAGATGTGCCAAAGACAAACTACATCTAATGGCAGACCAAAAGAAGGCCAAATATTCATCAAATGTTCTTTACTGCAGCCTGAAACAGCTTTTAGGTGAGAAACAGGTCTGTGTGTGGTTGTTTATTATCTTTACATTTGAAGGGGAATTTATGCCTTTTTCTTTCGAAGTTGACACAATTCTTTGATGTCTTTGTGAAATATCATAAACGTGATTTTGTCAAAATACCACAGGGACACAACTATACCTTCTTTCCTTATTTTACATGAGGAGATTTCATCTCTTTTTATGACGACCAATTTTATGGGTTAAAGTGAGCCACACTGCCACTCACCTTATTAAAGACCTGCCCTACAGCTTTGAGCTACATTTCAAAGGATTTATTAACCTTTCCAGCACCTTACACTGTATAAGATATCATACAACCCTGTGAACTCAAACCACCACACTGACAGAGAAGTATTAAACAAGCAAATTTATTCTCATATATTTACTTCATGCAGTTTGAACAGTTAGTACTGACCCCCTACGCTCCCTACATCCCCAAAGTCCCATTGTTTAAAAAAAAAAAGATTATGATCCTTTGTTTGATTAGTTTTGACTTCCCATGTTCCCACCTCTCCTGATTGGTGACATTTTTGTCTCCCCCCCTGTGAGGATATAGCCTGACTTTTTTTTCCTCAACCTCTTAACTTCTGAGTTTCAGAGCTACTTCTTTTTTTTTTTCTTTGCCTGTCTCCCTGTGATGTCCTGGATGTCCTGTTGACTTCTTTGTTGGCTCTTTTTTCTGCTAGTGATTGGGTTTCTTCTGCTCCAGATTACCTTCCTGCACATTGTTTTAATTAGAGTACTGTGATTATTCCTGCCTCCTTTGTCTCCTGTATTTCCACACCCTTCTCATGACAGGATGAGTGCCATATGTGTCTGGACCACAAGAGAAAAAGTTCAATTCCCAACTTCCTCAGTGAATGGAAGGGGAAGTTGGATGGAAAAACACTATACCAAACAAAATGACATAAATCAGGACCAATACCAATCACTTGAAACTCTGAACAGCCAACTGTATTGCATATTTCCAAAATGGAGATTATTTAGTCATTTGTAGTAACTTACAATATTCTCTCAAGTACAGAAAAGTGATCACTTTTACAAATAAGTTTTTTAAATTAGCCGATGGCAGGAGTTAAGAGGTTGGATTTTGATTTAATCAATAATTTTGTAATTTAGTCTACTTTTCTTTGTGAGCCCTTTAGTATATTAAATGCATTCATCCATCCATTTTCTATACCCACTCAATCCTAGGGTATATTAGGAGCATAAAGTATTAATAAAATGTTCACTGAATGTCATCTGGCATTGCCATACATCATCCACCTGCAGTGACAACATAATTATTATAATTAACATTTTGGCTCTGTTTACACTCTGCCATCTGTTGCTTCAAGTAAAATAACATCTTTGTTGAATAATGTTGCTCTTTTCTTAAAATCATCCATCAATCCCAACCTCTTCTTACCGTGACTGATGTGGTATGTCAAGCTGATATCTAAACTGGGCCTTACATTAATATGAATTAGGCGTATGCCATAAGTGAAACACAATTGAGATGAACAAAGTCTGGGATCTGACAGTCTCCGGAGATTTTGCAAGCATCAACAGGAGGAAGGACGCCTTAGCAAATGTTGTTTTGGTTGAGAGACATTTCAATAAATTATAACATCAAACTTCCCCTCATCAGAGAATCAGGTCAGCCGTAATGTCTTTGATATGGAGATGTTTTATGTTGTTCTGCAGAAAACAGAATTAAAGCTAACAAGAGGGAATTACATTATTTTGGATCCTCATAGCTCAACACAAATTAATGCCCACAGGATAATTCAAATTAAATCAGAAACTTTACTTCTACCTTTAACTTCTTCTTGGCTCATTTATGGATCTTTTTTCTGGACTGCCCTTTCTTCCCTTTGACAACAGTAAAACCTCCTGCTTCTGTTCACATCCCGGTCTCAGTTCCAGTTCAGGTCTGTACCATCTACTCCATTCTGCTTCCTCATGTTTGAGGCTGACACATCTGCTCTCCATTACCTTATTAAAGTATTCAGTCTATGAACCTCAGCTCGGTCTGTCTCAGATTGTCTCATCTCGCACGGCGCTGATGTCCAAGCTGTTTACGAGGTGTTTGCTCCCCGTGTTTTCAGCGATCCAGTACTTAGGCCAGGTGCGACAGATCCCTCTTTTTGTGTCAGCTAATTTGCTCAGCTCTCAGCTATCCACACACCAGTGGGCATCATCTCCGGCCTCTTACTTCTCCTAACCCTCAGCTTCCACGCTCACAGCTCACCAGACCACCTCCAACCACTTTCCACCACAGTTAAAAGCCAATCTGTTCTGGGTTCAATTCTACCTGCTGTTTTCCACCTGCGCTACCTGGCCTCAATCTGTGGAGCTCATCTAATCTCTGATCTTTCCTCAGTTCAACACAGAGACCCCGAGACCTCATTTTTACAGTCCACCCCTCTTTAACTGATGCCTTGTTTTTGGATGATTTCATTATTGCCAGACAAATGGCATCCACCGATGAAAGTTAAGCCTTTATCTTAAAAACCTCTTCATATTTAATTAGGAAATGCTGCACAAGTGTCAACATAGATATGATAAAAAGAAGAATGGTTGAAAGCGGTAGTGAGATAAAAATGTTTCAAAATGCACAAACTAAATTTGAGAGTTTATAGAATAATATTTGAGAACATCTACAACATGAATTTGAAAAAACAAAATCACATATGTGTAAAATTAATCTGAAGTTACAAAGAAAAATGACAAATGATGTAAAATCTGTAGAAAAAAAATTCACTTGTATCTGAAATTTTCACCCACAAACAATTTTCATACAAACTTCTTCTGAATATGAAATGAAAAATATTAACTACATATATACATATTTGAAAACTTGTACATTATTTACATTTTTAAAATGTCATTTTATGACAACCCAGCGATTTACATCTCAATCTGCTGATCTGCGCTCGAGCACCACAAGTGCCCTCCAAAATTTTTAACACTTGTTGTAATAAATGTGCAACAAACGTCACAAGCGTCTGCAGAGGTGAGATCAGAACTAGGGGGTGGGGCATTGTGCTTGTGGGCGGGATCAGCCAAGGTTCGACCAATCAGACTGAAAGATTTAAGTGCCCTGTTTTTCTTCCTTTGCTCTTCAGTATCTACAAAAGAGGATTAAAGCCACAGTAAAAAATATATATATATATATATACATTATTTTCTTAGAATTTTAAAGGTCAAACTCAAAATTTATGTCATTTTATTTATTTATTTTCATTATTACTGGCCTCCTAGCAATCCACTCTGTCATGTTGAACCATGCAGGAGGAGAGCCAGCTCACTGAATACTTTGTATTTAAGTGCTTTTTGCAAAATCAAGCAATTCCTGGAGAAGCCATTTCACTGATGAAAGACCAGAAAGTGAAAAAAAAGGAAGAGATTTAATGCCCAGAATTTCTGAAATTAAAAGTGTGGTTAACTTATAGCATGATAGTTTACAATATTGGATTATGTTTTGAAGTTTAAATGCTTGATGGAGAATTCCCTTTCTTTGACTTGACTGTGCGGTGCACCAGTATTAAGCAGAAAGTCTTCATACTTTGCAGTCAGTTCTTTGTGTTAAATGGTGAACACTTGGGACTCACAAAATTTGACTAAGGCAAAGTCATGAGATGTCCAGTAGTGCTGGTGCTCAGATAATAATAATAATAATTGATTACTTAGTCTAAACTCACATCTGGCAGGTATAATGAGCCTTTTTTTTTTTACATTTAATTTTATAGTCTCAATTAAATGCATCAGTTCTTCAACATTATAATGTTTGCATCCTTATAAACTTGACCATGATCCAGTGTGTAGTGCCCTACTCTCTTCCCCATTAGTTTTTCATGCCAGTTAACTGATAACTTTCTTACTTTTGTGCTCAGTATAAACTAGAATAAAATGCCTCATAATACTGAACAGTTGAAATTCAAACCAAGTTTAATTCATATGGACAGGGAACTTGATCAACTGTAAATAAAGGAACTGTAATGGAATTTATTCTAGCAGAAAAATATAAGTGTATTGACAACAACAACTGAAAA
The DNA here is from genome assembly GCA_028564865.1 of Zenarchopterus dispar. Classification (NCBI taxonomy): domain Eukaryota; kingdom Metazoa; phylum Chordata; class Actinopteri; order Beloniformes; family Zenarchopteridae; genus Zenarchopterus; species Zenarchopterus dispar. The sequence continues at coordinate 23,404 of JAOWBL010031874.1, forward strand.
TGGATATTGTGTGTTCTCTTGAGAGGGTGCAATTTGTCATTATCTCCTGCATTTGAGTTGTATCATTCATATGTATGATGGTCTCACCATCATCTTGCACAAAAGAAGAAAAGAATTGTTTTCATCCCACGGCACAGACAATTATAGGGGTCAGTAAGAAAATACTGAGCTGAATTTGCAGAAAGGCCATACATGAGCTGATAAGTACAATACTGCAATAAAAAGTTTTCCTTAAATTTTTTCAATTACTGGGTCATCCTCTTCTGGAATATAATAATAATAATAATAATAATAATAATAATAATAATAATAATAATAATAATAATAATAATAATAATAATAATAATACAGTAACAATCTGGAATTTTGTCACTGAACCTAGAAACTCACTCTGCGAGCAAATACTATGGAATATTTTAATTCTACTATTATATGAAACCTTGGAGTATAAAGTATCTTTACACTGGCTCTCTTGCATCATCTAGCACTTCACTTCTGTGATTAAAAAAAAAAAAAAATCAGTTTCGTGTGCAAGCTACAAATGTACCATTTCCTCACCTGGAGGAAACAAATTACTAAACCTGAATCTTGCAGTGACCTAGATTTTCTCTGATGGTTTTAACCCTGAGCTGACCCACCTCAAATAGTGAGGTACAGAATGATTTAGTGTTTATGCGTTTTTCTTAACAATGTGACTATATTCTGACTCTAAAATTATGTTTATCTCACATTCAAATGGTAAATAATATACAAAACATAATACATTCAATACATGTTTACATTAGAATTTAAATTACTTTGGATGCTTTGTCCTGCTGTTCCAATTTCATGCAGCCCAAGTGACAAACCCCAGAAAAACAGGCAAAACAAACAACCACTGGCTCCGGTAGCCAGAGTACCTGCCTGCTGTCGTTAAAGCATTGGAGCACAGAAATAATAAGTCTTGTGCTTACAATGGATAAGTGAATGAGCAGACAGAGCAGCAACGCAGTCATGTAAATGGTAATAACTCTAAAACAAAGTAGTAATTACACAGTATGAATAAACTGTTGCTTAAAAATGTGTTGCATGGCACACTCAGGTTGAAGGGAGACAATTTTCCAAAAAAGCATTGAAACAGAAAATAAATCACCCACTTAAATGAAAAGAAAAACTAAAAATACTGTTGCAAATGTGAGTTTCTTTTTTTTTTGTACAAGTGAAAAAGTTACCAATATCACATTTTTGTTATACAAGTTATAAGATCATATTCCACAAACCTTTAAATGAATTCAACTAGCTTGTGCATTATTTAACACATTTTCCTTCAAAGTATCTAGCTAATCCTTCTCACCAATATTAATATAATTTAACTTGCTTTCATTGCCCTATATTTAAATAATATGTGTGTGGCTTTGCAATGGTGCAAGTGTTATTTTCAGTCAGGGCCATCCATAAACAAAAGCTCTGTGATTTTTAAATTCATTATCATAAAATTATCATAAATTAAACAGAAGGATGTAAGCTTATATAAACATGAGAAACTGGATGCTAATGGAACCAATCTATATTCAGTTTTTGATCATATCCTAAATTAAATTTTAAAGTTTTTGGGGGTTTTTTTTAGCTCACCAAGGTTGTTGATTTTTTTTCCATGTACGTCAGCACCAACACATTAATTTAAGTAATTCTTTCTTTCACTGTGTAAAACTGAACTGAGAGCAGCACGTCTTATTTCTGGAATTTCTTCTTTTGTTGACCAACTTATCCCCCCTCTTCCTTAACCCCTGACCTCCGACCTCCAGCCCTGGTAAATCCTCCCAATCCCAGCTGTTAGAAGTGTGTATATCTGCGCTTGTCAGGGAAGTCTATGTGAGTGCTGGCAGTCAGCCAACACATCTTTTCTCCTTGTTGGTGTGTTTTCTCCCAAAGGAGGAATTTGACTTTTGGCAAGGATGATTTTTTTTCTTTTTTTTTTTTTAAATAAAAACCCTGTCAGTCCTGAACATCATGTCTTAGCAAACACTATACTGCATGCAAACCATCACTGTGCCACCTAAAACATTTCCCAGCTTCTGAAAGAATATTCAAGATTTTCACAAATATCTCAATTTTCATAAAATACCTCAAGCTTTCTTAAAAATAAAATGCTCCACCCTTGAAAACATGTCCAAACTATTCAACAACTCAGTTTTTATACATACTAAGAAACATTATTATATAAAATAGAAGCTTCACAAATGACCCAAACTATCATTCTTTTCTCCAAATATGAACTTCTTTTTTTTTATTTTTAGAAAGTCTTAAAAGTGCGTAAGCTTGCACGTGTGAAGCGCCCTGGTCCTGGGAACTCCAAGGTCAGTAAGAGGTTCTTCCCCCTTGAGCTCAAACAAGAGCAAGACTCCCTGGGAGTTTATCTCTTTCTTCCCACATCAGTCTTTCTTAGTTCACCACAACAAAAACACAGGATTTGTTTTTAAATATTCAGGTTTATATCTTGTAGAGTGTATGAGATGAGGACAACAGGAGTGCAAAACAAAGACTTTTTAATAAAACAATAGAACAATACAAACAGGGATCCAACAAAAACTCAAAACACCTTTACAAGCAAAAAATACAACATCCCGGACCAGCAGGGATGAAGGGAAAGATGAGGCAAGAGATACAAACAGGACTGACAAGACACAGGTGTAAACAATCGGGGCAGACAGGACCAAGGGACGTTTGACTATAACTGAACACAGCCTTTCAAAATAAAACAGGAACTAACCAAAAACCAAATCTATGACAATATGGTTCTTCAATAAAATGTGATCATATCTTCATCAAAATCACAGCAATAAACAATAAATAAACAACCCTCACCGACTGCAAGCGGTTCAGACCCTGAGTCAGTACAGCAAGTCTAAATCATGACGCTCCCTCCCCCATACTTCACCAAAGAGATATTTTGATGCTTGTAAGCCCTCTTTGTACCATACATGGTGATACTGAATATTCTTCCCTAACAATTCAATCTTTGTGTCATCAGTTCAGAAAACATCGTATCTGGCATTGCCAGCTTCAGGAACACAACAATGTTTTTCTTGAGGAGTACTGGCTTCCTCTGTGGTGTCCTACCATGGATATTCTGCCTGTTCAGTGGCTTTCACATGGTAGGCTCATGGATGCTTTAACACTTTGTGAAGACCTTAAATCCAGTTTAGTGACCTGGTTAGCAAAGTTTTGTTTTTTTTTAAAGGCACACACTCATTTAAACTTGGCTACAATCATCTCACAAAGGGTATGTTTTTTTCCCAAAGTTTACCTTTGTTCTTTTCCTGGAGGTGAACTCACATCATCTTCTGCAATGAAATGCTGCTTTGAAAGGAGATTTAAACACTCTACAGGGATCAGCAGCAGAGGTAAAAAGTAAAAATTAACTCACAGATGCACAGCATATAGAGCAGCTGGAGAAAAGGCCTGGAGAGACTGTCAACCAGAGGCTCTCAAAGTGAGGAACTTCTATCCAGGAAGTGTAAGCAGCTCTTAAGAGTTTAACTGTGACCCAGAAAAGGAGATTGTATTACTTTTTTCTAACCACTAATCTTTAAATTCTCCTCCTCAGCAGATCTGCTGCTGGTTCATATGTTAGGGGATTCACTTTTCTTTGTAATATTGTTTGAGCTCAAACCTCACTGCACAAGGATGGATACAACGTCAAAGAACAGTTAGATGTTAATGTCTCAAATTAAGGGAGAAACTAAGCGTGTCATTGATTTTGTTTTTTTTTTCTTTTTAGGAGTAACTTTTCACATAATGTTTTGGTGGACAAACTTTAAACTTCACTGATGTTTACATAAGGGAAGAGTAGGACAGCAGGGTCGCAAATAGGTAAGCCTGAAAATATCATTATTAAAATAAAATTCTTCTCTCTTTGGACTCAGGAAGCCTGAATGGTCTAAAATGCGAGCGTAGGCTCAAAATACTGAAGTGGTAGTAACATAGTAGTTAAATTAATACCTTAATATCTGTATCCCTTGGTGAGCTCTGACATTATTTATGTTGGAAATCTCGAAGAAATTAAAGTGTCTCATGCTTTTATTTTGAAGGGATTCATGTTAGCACTAAGCAGAATGTGAGTACATCTTTTATTTGTCAGTCTGTTTTATTATCATTGTGGAAAAAGTAACATTATAGAGAAATAGTGTTTGCTTTTGTTTCTGGCCACAAGAAGTGCTTGATCATCAGTGGATTACACTTCTTTAACAGTTGTATTGTAGTTGATGCCTCTGAAACTATTTTTTCCCCCTTTTTTTAATAACTTTGAGACCACAAAAAATAATAAGCTGAACAGTCAAAGAAAAGTTTGTTTGAGAGAAATTAGAACCAAATGTGTATCTTTTTATTTCTAGTGCTAACACCAAAGAAGCCAGAGTGATTACGAAGCCCAGAGCAGATACCCTTACACCCGCAATCTTTTGGAAACATCTCATCTGTCTATTAGGCTACAACCTTCAGTATATAATGGTGATTTTTTTTATGTGACTGATATTGACTTCGCCCTGGCTTTTATCCAGTTTAAACTGCATCTATGTAATGATGAGTAGTAAATGAAGACTAGAAGAACTGCGTTTGGTTGGTTTTCATGCAGTTGATGAATTTCATAAAAACTCCAAAATATCAGCTTTAATGATGTCATGGTTGAAATGTGCATAAGTTTCTTCTCTTAGAGTTGATCATATTTGCAGTTGGATACTGTACTTTTCAGGCCCTAAGAACTATTTTGTTATGAGTACATCCATATACAGGTATCTGTCCAGAATGTGCTCATTACTGTCCTCACATGAGCGTCTCTTATGGAGGTGGACAAATGCTGACATTAAGTATACTTGCTGGAAACATTTGCCACAGTGTAAGCTGAAACGTCCTTTCCTATCACATCTTCCTTGTTCTTTATTCCATTTATTAAAAGCCTGATTCTCTCCTTCTGTTCCTACTTTTGGGTAATGATGAAGTTAGTTCCCATGTCCTCTGTCTCTACTGAATTTGTCCTTTGAACTCTGGCATCCATGGTGACCCCATCACCCTGGTAAAGAGGAGAAGATACATAAGTCAGCTGAGTAAATAAACATGAAGTTAAAAAATATGAAAGTAAACATCTTGAGCTCATACAGAGAGAGGCTACGAAGGGACAGATAAGTAACTTGTTTTTATCTGAACTGAGACAGCTGCAGCTGTTCAATGCTGCATAATCTTCAGGATATTAGTTAAACTGAAGACAATAAACTTGCACTATTTTTCTGTCACATGCATGGTGTGCTTAAAAGGGTTTTGGGAAACAATTTCTGAAGGCTTTATTTGTACTTAGGAGGACATGATAGCTTACCATCAACCCTCTGCCAAGATGTACTGCTTGACAGAAATGTTCTTTTTTATAGTTTATCAAATGACATGTTCTTCTGGGGAGGACGCTAACATTACTCTCTGATCTAGTGCTACCTTGTATCCTCCAGACAACATAAAATCTCACTTCAGAGTTTTCGTGCACAACCACATACAGAGGTGCAAAACTCACACTCAATACAGGAAACACATTGATACTTGGATGGAGAAAAGAACTCAAAATCAGGTACATATCAGCCGTCACTCCTCCCGAAGCCGTCTGGTGCCTCAGATGTCAGTGTTGAACTGACATCAGCTGGCGGTCTCTGGGGGTCAACATCCTGTCACACTGAGAGCATGGTAATTGGCTGAAACACAGCAGGTCTTTAATCAGAGCTGGAGTCCTTCGTGGAGTCATACTGGGCCCTGCTTTCCCTCTTTTCTTGTCTTTCATCTTATTCAGCTCTTGGTTCTTTCTCACTTTAAGTCTGTCAAATGTCACAAGTTCAAGTGCCTTCAGTCCCTCCCTCCCTATTTCAATCAAGTTTATTCTGTGATCTGTCTTATTTTCTGGTTCATAGTGTTTCTCTCTCTCTCTCTCTCTCTCTTTCTCTCTCTCTCTACATAT
>JAOWBL010031904.1:0-29344 GCA_028564865.1 Zenarchopterus dispar
TACATACATATATATGTATATATGTGTGTGTGTATATGTGTATGTATGTATGTATGTATATATATATATAATAATATATACGGTACTTAAACCATTTGTGAATCATGAAAAGTCCCGTTGAAGAAGTTGGCATAAACTGTCAAAGAAATCACAGAAAGACACAATAATGTTCAGTGTAGATGTTGAAACTGAAAGAAGTGTAGACCAGATCGGAACCCTGTTTCTACTATTTTGATGAAGAAGTTAATCATGTGCTCTATGATTTTAACTCTGAGGTTAGTGGCCGCTGTTTGTCAGCATGTCATCAAATACACCATCGTCTTCTCAAGTGAGGGAATCAGAAATGATTGAAGAGTAAATCTGCAGCTCTGAGCTCCATTCTCACCTCCGTCCTCGCCGTCTGAGGATGGACTTTAAATCTTTAGCACCTTGTCCAGACACATTTCAGCGTCGGCCGCCAGCGCTTGTCTCATTAGCATTGGCTCACTTTCCTGACATTAGCCATAATTAAAGTGTGAAATTGGAGACGTTACCTTAAGTTGGGCCACCATGAGCTGGATGATGGTGCCGGGCAGGACGCTGGGGGAGCAGGGGGAGGTGGTGGGGGAGGGGGTCCTCCCCTCTGCTTTCTGGTCCAGGATGAAGTTGAGGCACCGTTGACGTGAATCTGGCCTAGTTTAACAGCTTTGCTACAGACAAGAAACGTCACTCAATTTCCGTCATAAACAAACAAACAAACAAAAATCCGTCTAGTTTTCTTTGCTTCAGGACTTTTTCTTGTGTATTTTGACCACAAAGTTTTGAAGAAGTAGAAGCAAGATTCGTTTCAGTATCAGAAGCATTGAATGATGGGTAATTCTTACGAGGCAATTTTCTTCTCCGAAAAAAAAAAAGATTCTCACTTCTGCTTTTGGAGACATGGCAAGTTTTTTTTTTTTCTTCCATTTCACTGCCGTACCTGTCATTTATCCAGCAAATGTCTCAACACTTGATGCAGTTTCTGTTCTCAAACCACCAGCACCCTTCTTCTGTTATTTTCTTATTCTCTTGTTTCTGCGAACAGGCTTTGTTTGTTTGTGAAAATGTGCCATATAGCGCGATATCTTGCTTTGGCGTAGATAGTGGGAGTGTGATTATTGCAGCTGCAGCTGGTGGGATTTTATTGACATGTGGTCCAGATTTCCATAACTAATATCCTGGAGAACCAGGAATCTTCTCACATCTGTGTCTTTGTGCGTTTCATAAACAAGTGTAACCGATCTTCTGGTGAAAGTCACTAAACTGTAGCTTCAATAAGGCGTTAACGGGAAACTCTTAGCAGATTCCATCTCTCACCGTCTTTTTTTTTTGGTCTGCATATCTTTTAATGGTTAGTACCATGATTTAATAAAACCTTTACCCAAGGGATATATATGTATGTATTTTAATCTTTTAGCAGATATTTTCATATGGTGCATTAATGGGAGCTGTTTGTCCTTCACCAGACCTCCTAGATAGTTTAATCTCGCATATTTTATTAACATTTGAATTCCTAATTCTGCCAATGTCAAACACAAAAGTACAAGACGGACAAAAAGACTAGACAGTGAAGGGTACGGTGTGTGTAGTGTGTGGTGTTTGTGTGATGTGTCTTTGTGATGATCTCTGAGCATCATTAAGACTTTAGTGACCATTTTTTTAATACAAATATCCACTTCATCCTGTTCAGTGTCACAGGGTGGGTGGAGCCTACTCCACCCTCCTCTTCCCCCTCGTGATCAGAGGTCCTTCCCCACCCTCCCACCATGGACAGGTAACACCAGGGGGCTTGTTGCACAAATCATCTTAGGATAATAGTTTCCTTAAAATACTACCGTAAATTCTGGACTATAAGCCGCTACTTTTTCCCCACGCTTTGAACCCCGCGGCTTATACAACAATGCGGCTTATCTATAGATTTTTCTTCGCTAACGGCCGTCATGGGGCGCAGGAGGTGCAAAAACGAAACAGACGCTACAGGTCCATGTAAAGAAGAAGACGCTGGTTTTGGCGGGTGGGTGCGGCTTATAGTCCAGTGTGCTCTATAGTCTGGAAAGTACGGTAGTTAAAAACTCCTTAAAGCACAAAACACTTCAGCAACCAACCTGGGTGAGAAGAAAAAACAATACATGTACCTGTAAGTGGTAATTAAAGTGATAAATGAATGAAACCGATCCAGAGAACTTTGTTTCATGACCCTGGAACCCGTTACATAATGCTAGCTAAAGTTGCACTGTTTCACAGTGACATAGATAGGTTCTAATGTCTTTTTATAGATATAAAACAATCCTTCATTTACTTGGATGATTAAATATCTTCCAATGAACCATTTATATGTAATATTGGCTCCTTGCATACAGGAGACAGACCGTGGGTCGAGAAGACCACGTCAGGTGGATTTTTTTGTAGTTGGACCGTGATGGACTGTTCCTTTAAGAAATCAGGTTTTCTTTGGGTGACAAGCAGACTATGTATTATTTATGTAATCATTTACATGGTAATGATTGTGCTGTGGGTTTTGTCCTCGGGGGATTTGACATCTGTTATTGGCGATGAATGTCATGTTCACAAGTCAAAGGTGTAACACCCTCACCTGCCCTCTTGTAATGAGAGATGTCAAGGTCAGTTACACATCTGGGCTGGTGTTGTCCTTCTTCAATGCTGCAGGAATCCCAAAACTCTTAAAAACAGAAATGGTTATGCCAAGTGTGACTGCAAGACAAAATAATGCTGGATTATTATTATTATTTATTATTATTATTTGTTTTCATGAAGCATCGTCCCGAGTCCTTCAGCTGATGTCAGATGTGAGGACAGATTATCTGAAACCGTCTTGTCTGATGGAAACTCGCCAGGTTGTATTTAGTTGCATCATCACAAGTACAGTCAAAAGTAAAAAAAATATTTGGTCATATTTTTTTTTTTTAAATAATATATGATCCAGCTACCTGTATGCAGACTTGCAGGTGGGTTTTTGTAATTGGTGAATTTACAGTTGCGTTAACGTTAAACTTGTCACTGTGCTGCTGGTAAAGATGCAGACATGCTTACAGCTTCTTACATCATTGTTTCTGTGCACGAGTAGCCTCGTTCGTTTAAAGAGAGGACGGCCCACAGCAGCGAGGCTGGATTTTCAGAGTTGATGTGCTGGAGGAGGAGGAAGAGGAGGAAGAGGAGAACCTCCAGCAGCATTCCTGTACATCCAGAGCCTCTTCGTCAGGATGCCGTCCTGCTGGAGATTCACGTTAGAGGGGTGGGTGGGATTCAGTGGGAGCTGCAGGGGAAGCACAGGCCTAGGTGGCCGTGTCCATGGCAACGGCAAGAGTCCTAACTGACGGGGTACTGAGTGATGAATAATAATGCAATACATATATTTTCCCCCCTCCCTCTCTCCAGCTGTGAAAATTGTGACCTCGCTTCCTGATTTTTTCCCGGTGGTTTGGAAAACAAGAACCGACTTTGATGGATGGTGTTGCAGAGAATCCTGTTCATGTAGAAACAACAATCCCCTCGGGTCGGGTCGCCGCCTTCCTGTGATATGTGCTCTCTGGGTCACATGTATTTAATATTCTGCGGACGACTTCGCCAAGTGCAGCTAATGGCGCCATGCAAGCATGGACCTGCTGCGATAACTCAGAATCTAGAGGCAGGTCCAGAATCAGGTCCAGAAGCAGGTCCAGAATCAGGTCCAGGAGCAGGTCCAGAAGCAGGTCCAGAATCAGGTCCAGGAGCAGGTCCAGAAGCAGGTCCAGAATCAGGTCCAGAAGCAGGTCCAGGAGCTGGTCCAGAAGCAGGTCCAGGAGCTGGTCCAGGAGCTGGTCCAGGAGCTGGTCCAGAACCTGGTCCAGAATCAGGTCCAGGAGCAGGTCCAGGAGCAGGTTCAGAATCAAGTCCAAAAACAGGTCCAGAAGCAGGTCCAGAAGCAGATCCAGGAGCAGGTCCAGAAGCAGATCCAGGAGCAGGTCCAGAAGCAGGTCCAGAAGCAGGTCCAGAAGCAGATCCAGGAGCAGGTCCAGAAGCAGATCCAGGAGCAGGTCCAGAATCAGGTCCAGAAGCAGGTCCAGGAGCAGGTCCAGGTCCAGAAGTAGCTCCTAGAGACTCTCGGCTAGCAGTTAAAACTTTAAGGCCAAACTGTTGGTTCTGTGTTTGAATTCATGTTACCGATCATAAATGATTGAAGTGTTGCACATTTCCAGTTTGACTTTTTTTTTTTTTTTTTTTTAGGATAAGTCAGATATCAGGTGTGGCGATGAATCTTCAAAGCCATGTGCAATCATTATGATCTTTATGTGTAATTTGTGTAGTAATAAATAAATAAATAAATAAATACACCTTTACCTGCCGTTAGCAACACCACAACATTTTGGACTTAATAAATCAGAGCCTAGAATGACGACGAATTCGGTTTTGTGTTAATGTAAAACTAAAACAGCGTTCATGAGGCTAGTGGATGCGAGTATAACAGCAATGACTTCTGGGAAAAAAAACGCTTTTTTACAAAGGAGCAGGATGCAAATGAACATGGGAAGACAACGCTGGGAAACCGCCAATGATCATTTAAGAGCGTCCTGAATGACGCCGCGTCCACAGCCGTGACAGTGACCCTCCGAGTGGGCTGCAGGCCCGCAGTCATCCGGCACATCACCTGGCACAGGTGTGCATCTGTCTCAGACAGAGGAAAGAGAAGGATCCACGGGGAACCCGATGTAAAAGAGCCTTCAATGGCGTGAGGAAAGGTCTGCATCTCAGAAGAAAATGACGCGATTTATTTTGGCGAGCTCCGAGGCATCCGGAGCGGAGAGGACGGCTGATGAAGGGGATGGTTGAGGAATATCCATCAGCCCCGTCTCCCCTCCTTCCTCTTCTTCTGTCTCTTGCAATCAGAAAGAAGCGAAATTAGAAATAAGAAAAAAAAACAGTTTGAGTTTTAAAGAAGAAGAGAAACAGAAAACATTTCTCTTGTCTTTCCAGACAAAACAAGCTCTTTCAAAATGTCATTGCATCACTCAGCGCTCCGCGGCTCGGATTTGGTTGTGGAAATCAGTCTGGAGCTGGGCTCAGGATGTTTTTGAGAGGGCAACGCTGTGGCACTCGAGTTATTGGTGATCTGATGGAATTCATTACGAATGATATGAGGGCATTTTCTTTTTGCAGGATTGCATTTGACTTACAAAGTAACGGTGGGACGCGTGGGTTCGATGAATCACCGACACATTGTTATTCCCGGCGTGTCCCAGACATACGGATGCTTGGTCAGGAGCCCTTAATTTCACATTTCAGTACACAAGGTAGCCTTTTAGCAACATTTCTCAACCTGCAGGGCGGTGATTTACATTGGCAAATTGCTGGATGTGGAATTTCATCAATCAGCAAAATCAGTTTTAAAGGAGAGGTGGATGACTAAAATCGCAAAACTTCATCCAAAGTTAAGTCCTGGAACTGGAAACTGACCCCCACGAGGAAGTGTTTAAACCTCTCAAGTCTCAGGATCTGTAGCACTGAACCAGCGGTGCCAGGAAAACCTTTACTCGGTGGTAGCGGGACGACAGTTGCACCTTTGAGCTTCTGGGACGAGTTTGGATGGTGAAACGGCGCTCGGAGACGGAGACTGGCTGACGGTGATGAAGCTCCGGCCGAGGCTGTCGGGAGGTTCGTTTCATGCTCGTCTCTCAGACAGATAGACCGGCCTCCAGCCGCCGCTCTGGGCTCGGCTGTGGGTGAAAAACTCAACCAGAGACTACACTGATGGAGAATGAAGAAGAAAAGTAAACCAAGCGTTTACCTGTTCACTCGTGCTCGTAAACAATGTAATTTCAGAGGGAAATGACAATAACCGTCCCTGCAGCACAGGCGTGCATCACAATGAACTGACCCTGCAGGACTCGAATGCTGAAAGAGTCGAATCGAACACAGAAAATGGTCCTTTTACCACAAATTCAGCAGCACATGTGAGATTTGTAGCGTAGATTTTCCAAAGCTACTTCCTGTGCAGGACCATGGAGATCTTTTATACGTGATGCTTTAGCTCGAGGTCTGTGAATGATTGACACTGTTTATGACGCTGAGGTCGATGCTCTACTGTGTCATCTGCCACTCAAAGGATCCGTCAGTGGTATACTTTCACATATAAGGCAGTAATCAGACTACTTATAAATCTACCTTAATTGCATAGAAAAGTGTTCTCCTTTGTTCTAAAGGTCTTTTGAACTGGTTAAAGGGGCTTTTGTCCTCTCCCCACCTTTTGCATGGAATATTTTGGAGAAAGGCTGGAAACTGAGTTAATTTCTTTTAGCGCTTTAAAATCCAGACTAAGAGTTCTTGAGGCAGACTTCACTGTATGTACTTGTTTTGTACTTGCCACTGCTCATCTTGGCCAGGACTCCCTTGAAATAGAGGTTCTTAATCTCAGTGGTGTTTTCCTGACCTTTAGGTCATATTAAATTAGTTTTTAAAAAATAACTAGCTACGTAATTATGAAGATGACAGTGAACATCTGAGAAAGAATAGTGGAAGACACTCTGATGGAGTACTTGACTAGTTTGAATCTTAAAGGACGGGGACTACTTTGTGTCAACAGGTCATTTTACATCAGATACCACAAAAATTACATGTGGAGTTCCCCAAGGTTCTATCCTTGGACCCCTCCTATTTAACTTCCACATGCTTCTTCTAGCTCAGATAATAAACAACACAGATGCAGTATTTGCTTTGAGAATACTGATGAAGAACAGGGAAGGTCAGAATAAGTTGTGTTCTGTCTTTGGGGGTTTAAAGAAAGTATAAAACAGAGTGCTGAAAGTACAGTTATGTTTTTATTGTTTTTTAAGAGTCATGGTATCGCATGAGGAAGTCTGGAGTGGCAGGAAATTGTGTTTGAGAGGTACATGACATATATGACGTGACAGCAGTGATGTGTGCAGTAGCAGTAACAGATGGGTTTCAGGTGGAAGTGGGACTGCATTAAGCATCGTCCTGGAGTCCCATCCTGGTGTCATCGGGTTGGATGGGCTGACAGATGAGATCAGACGGGAGGCTTCATGAACCGTCATGTTTCTGGATGACATTGTGACCTGCTCGGAGAGCATGAAGTAGGTGGAAGAAAGCCTGAAGAGATGGAGAAGATGACAGGCGGGGTGGAGTGGGTGGAGAAGAAACCATCTGTGACAGAATTCCAGCAGCAAGAATAAAGAGCTGGAGGTAACACAGGTTGTTTCTAGAAAATCTGGGAAACTAATTATTTCAAGTTACCAGTTCTTGGTTTCATTTGACTTGTTTGGAAAAAGATCCATAAGTGATCTTAGAGGTATAAACAAATCATTTTCAACTAACTTAATAAACTTTTTCGATCCCCCAAATAAGTAAATAGAAATAAAATATATAGGGTTTGAACAGATATTTTCACAGTGGTTGTCCTTCAAATGCAACAAGAACAATTTTTCAGTTTGATAACAGCTTTGGAAGGAGTTTTTTTTTTTTACCAAATGCTCACTTTGCTTGTAAATATCCACTTCCTTACTTATTTGAGGTGATTTTTCTGTTAAAAGTCGATCCGTATGTTTCCACCACACCGATGAAACTGTCGTGAACCACATCCATCGCTTTCTGTTCAAGACATTTTTTATTTTTATTCAGAGTTCTTCTTTAGGTGACCTGCCTCTTCCTTAAAGTTTGCTAGTTTGAAAACCTTTATTTTGTTTTGGGTAAAACGTGCTAAAGAACAAAAGCCACAAATGTTTGTAAAAAGACAATGAGCCCATAGTTCATAAGGATTTTTTGAAACATAGATATGTACAAATTTAATTTATTTCTGATTGACATGCATCTTCCACTCTTGATTTGAGTCTGACTAAATGTGTTTGGTGATATCTTACTTTTCCTATAATTTAAATGAAAACTTAATTTTGAGCTTGATACCAGCACTGTGGTCTACTAGGTCCAGATTTTCCTGCCGTAATAAAAAAACTGTTTGCGATACTTAGTCATCGTCCGTTGGTCAGTCAGACCAGATGTTATGCTTGGATACTGTACTTTGAAGATTTATGTCCCGGGGGGGCGTCAGGGCTGAGGGGCTACCATATCATGCAGATGATGGCTCTTTTGTCTTGGGTGCCATCCTCAAAGACGAGGAGAGCGGGGGCAGAGTGGTGGGTCACAGGAATCCCAAATATCTCCCACCACACAAAGGACAATCGTTTGGTGGTCCTTTAGCTGAATGAGCTGTCATTTCGGTGGAAAACAAGAGAGCGAGCCTTTCATTTTGTATCCGTCGTGACCATTTGAATATCACACAAGCTGTTGTGGAGTACCCGGGCGATGACGGGCTCTGATGTCCCTCCTGTGCGACACCAGCTGACGGCCGGTTTGATGCCCGTGTCGCTCTGAAGCCACCAGACAAAAGGCGGCAGACGTGACTGTTTTCGCGGTTGTGTGATGAGTGATGTTTTCTGAGCTCATTATGTGGAGGCCGTTGGTCTGAAACCTCTGTTCATCGAACATCACAGCCACTAGAGACTTTGTCACTCAGGGCTCCGTAAGTAAATGATATCGGAGAGCAAAGTCGAGCAAGGTTATTATCAATCCTAGCACATCAACAAAAACACAAGAAAACTGAACTGGGGAGTACAATAATCAGGAACAACAGATCTCACAAGGACGGTACAAGGGTGTTGTTAGGAGATTATGCTGACGACATCACCCTATAACTTTAATATCTCGTTACCTGATTACTCTGTCTTATTACCATTAAAGGAAATGGGACCTTTGTGTAATATGCAAAAGAAAAAAGAGATGAGCATCACTAAAAGTCCTTTCTGCATTTTACATTGGTCCATCCATCCATCTTTTATACCTGCTGAATCCATCTACTGGGTCACGGGGGTCTGCTGGAGCCAATCCCCGCCCATTTCAGGGGTACACCTGGACAGGTCGCCAGTCTATCACAGTGTCACATACATAGACGAACAACCATGCACACTCACACCTACGGGCAATTTAGAGTTGTCAATCAACCTTACTTACATGTTTTTGGACTGGGAGGAAACCGGAGTACTCGGAGAAAACCCACGCAAGCACAAGGAGAACATGCAAACGGGCCGGGAGTCGAACCAGGAACCTTCTTGTTGTGAGGCAACAGTGCTAACAACTGCTGCCCATTTTATATTTGGTATTATCATTTTTTTTGCTACTCTTTTAATCTATTTGTCAGTTTAAAGCAATCTAAGTAGCGCTCTGAAAACAATTGTATTATGATTGGAAAATACTGATGTAGCATTTGGCCCCTTTATTGCCTTGATCAACTTCCTGTCAACATGTCACGATTGTTAATTTTAAAACAGTTGAACCTTATGTTGCTGGTCCTGAAGTTTCTGCAGAATAACTCTGAAGCCAAACTCCAGTAACTCGCCGATGCTAGGTGTTGTCAAGGGAAATAAACATCCGTTCGAAATCATCATTATGGACACTTTGGAAACATTATTCAAGCTAACCTGCATGTTTATGGGAAGAATCTGGAGTATCCAGATAAAACCCTCAAACATGCAGAAAGACCTCCGTCAGCATCCCAACCTTTCACCACTACATCCTACTTTCATAAGACATTTTAGTTTTCTACCTTTGTCATCCACAGGATTAGAGAACTCTGATGTAATCTCGCAGCAGTTTTAGCAACAAACAACAACATGGCGGGAGAAATATAACAAACCAGCGTGAGAGATTTTTACTCACAGATAAGAAGTAAATGCAGGAAGGCCATTTAGCATCGACACAAAGCTCCTTTCAGATAAATCCATTTCATTCAGATCCTCCTAAAGTGCAATACAAACCTCTGTTATCACACGCTGCACATCTGCTCCTCCATCGACCTCGTACAGTAGTTGTACAATTGGCTACAGTACTTTTTGTTCATGCCAGCAATATTTAGAAAAAAATAGGTACAACCCAGGTAAGGTCCTCTCATCGAAGTTTTAAGAAATCTAATACAATACACCTGTGTTCGTGACCTCAGTGGCAGCGCCTCATGGTCATGTCTTTCATATATCTTGTTAAAATACACACAATGATTTCAAGGTTTTTTGTTTGTTTTTAAAAAAAAAACTCAACATACTTTCATTTCATAGAAAATGTTATAAACCTCTGCAAAAAAATCACAATTAGGTGTCCTGATGAATAAAAATAAAAGATGTGGGGAGATGTAGAGGGAGAAGAGTGACTATCTTCCAAACAGTGAGAGTTAGTTGTTGGTAAGAAGAAAAACAAGTCCCATGGTGTACCATGTATCAGATAAAGTTAAGGCCTCACCTGGGCTTTCATGGACATCACCTGTCTGGTCCAATTCAGGGTCACAGGGAGGGAATCGATCATACAACCTCATGGGCTATCATATTACCTGACTAGAAGAGATGTACTGATTGAAATATTAATATAAATGTTTGTGTCCTCTTGAGTATCACATTAGAGTTTTTTTTAAAAGGGGAGTGGGAAGGGGGTGTCTTATTGGTACGATTTTATGCCCTTAGCTTCATCTCCGGCCATGGGTAGTGACTGAAAAGCAAGATGGCAGATACGAGTCGTGATCATGAGTTTCCTCCAGGAGGTGCCGAGGCTCCTGTTTCACTTCTTCGGTTGAAACTGATTTCCTCTCTTTTACTGATGATGTCATCCAGTTGCATTCAACTCCAACCCGTTTCAGTTCGGTTTATTTTTATAGCGCCACTTCAATAATAGTTTTAAGCCTAATCTTAATTGTTGCAAGGGTGTGTATAAGTCTTCCAGGTTTTTATGTCTTTAAGACATGCCTTTAGCCCAGGTAAGGGAGTCATTGATGGGTATAACCCAGTATCATCTGCATAGAAATGAAACTCTAATTAGATCTATCACATGAGAGGACCTAATGGAAACATGTACTGAGTGAAAAGTTGTTGTCCGGGGACAGAAGCCACTGTGAAGTCTCTTCGTTTACATGAACAAACTTAAATCTATCAGATAAATATGATTTAACCCAGACGATTATGTGAAGCCTCCTTGATGGACGATGATGTTGCCATGACTGAGAATCTTCACCAGCAGATTCAGCTGATGTCTACATTGTCTTTATCCTAAATAGAGATGTTTTATTTTTAGGGATAGACCCAAAACATGTAAGAGAGAGTAAATCTTCTTGAACTCCTAAAAGAAACATATTTACAAACCAAGGCATCTCTGCTTAAGCTTCATCCCATACCCGAGTAAATGGAAAACCGATGTTTTGGTCTTAACTAGCACCCAAGGAAATAAATCTTCTTAGATAACTGTCCTGGCCAATCTCACAAGTAGAGCACCTTTCTGCTTGTAAAGGAAAATGCATAAATGCAGTAAATCATCATGGTAAATAAATCGACTGAAAGTTCGGAAATGTTCTGAATTTTTCAGAGCGGGCTTTGACAGAAATGATGTTTAAAAAAAAAAAAAGGTGATTAAACCTCCTCCTGCTACGCCGCTGTTGGAGCTGCGATGCAGACGGTTGCTGAATGTGAGAGCAGGTGTATCTGGCGGCGGTCAGTGTGTGTTGCGTGGGTGTAACTGTAGAAAATAAAAGCCTCACACAAACTGATTTTCTTGCTGCTGAAAAGAACGAAGGAGAAATATTGGCACCCAGAGCTCCCTCAACTCTCTCTTCCAGCTCCATTATTTTTGCGTTCAGAGCGGCGAGTTAGGTAAGTGGGGGTCGAGAGATGTATTGGGTCGGCTGGTGGAGGAGGGGGGTGGACGGGGGCTAAATGAAAGGCACTTTCCCCTCCAACACAAACCACCGACCACAAAGCAACCCCCCACCACCACCACCATCACCACCACCACCACCACCCACCCCCCCGCACACAGACGAGGGCTCTTGTTGCCTGCCACCTCCAGCTGTCACCAAGGGGGACAAAAGGTTGTGTGGGGGTGTCCGTGAAGGAGTTGGGGGGGCTGTGGGGGGAGGAGGAGGGGTATATTAAAGCAGATGAATGGAAAGATCAACTGAAGAGCCCCCCGCTTCCCTCCATCCACGCACACATTCACCCAAAAGGACCTTGTCATCCACATCAGGCGGCATCTCCTTTCTTTGCCCCCTCAGCTTTTTTTTTTTTCTTTTTCCTCGAGTCGAACTGCAAACACGGGCGATGTAGCAGTTATACTCAAATATACTCCATCAAACATACTCGCACACATAGAAAGCTAAACTATAAGCAGATTTGTCTTTCACTCTTGCACAAACCCACGACGTCATGTTTGCTGCAGCTTCGAGTGGCCGACCCTCCTTTTGCACACTCAGCACTTAATAACTCATTAACCTTAATTGTTGATTAGGTATAAGAGTGACCATGGCGTGCACGTGTGTGTGTGTGCATGCACAAGCCTCTTCCCAAACCGTTTCTGGTCCACATCCTCTGGAGGCTTGATCAGATTATTATCTGGGGAGTGTGGAGTTATACCTGAGCGGTTTCCCTGAGTGGCAAGCTTAAGTGGGCGCTCTGCATCGAAGTAATATCCACGTTAATATTCGGACCCACAATATTGCATTTTAATGAGATAATAAACATTGTTCAGTGGTGATGGTTTTAATGTTTTGGCTGATACGTGTAGATGGGAAGACATCGATCCAGGAGTGTTTTCCAGCAGATGGATTCAAGATATAAAAATTAGCTTTATACATGTAAAAACACTCGATGTGGATCATCAACTCCTAAACGGTGCTTTTTCCCCATCAACTGTGAAAAACAGACAACAAATGCATTTTCACTGCTTTCTGCGGAATATGATACATGAATAAACCAAAACCACCACAGGTGACAGAGTACAGCAGCTCCCTTATCTTTGATGGGCGGAGTCAGTCGATTTGACCCCTCCCCCTTTTTGTTGTGTAAATGATGCACAACCTGCATCTTTTGTGTTAAACATTTTTGCTGCTTCGGAGGTATCAAAAATGTAAAATGAAAGAAAGTGGTGTGAAGATCCAGATCGATATTTGTTCTGATGATGTCACAGAACCACGAAAACTTGAAATCTGATGCTGGTTTTGAAGTGATACGGTTCAAAGTTCATAATTTACCAATATGTCTAATTTACGTGAGACTGAAACGCATAAAAACCGTTCGGTTTCCTACTTTTATCGTGGATGCATTTTCCCTCACAGCTGAAAGTTGGTTGGATTTGTTATTGATATTGTCACGTTTACAAAAACTGTGAGAGGCGGTTTTCAGCAGAACTTCAGGTTCAGGCCAGATCCAACCAAATATCGTCCAGAAACTTCTTAACCTTTATTGCTGTTGGGAAAAACCAACGTTTACATCCGAGTCAGACGTAGACAAGTTTGTGAAATGCTGAGCTGGCGTTTTCCATATCTCCTCTTTTTAAAACCTTGTTATTCACAAATGGACATTGTTGTCACAAAAAAAGTTTATTTAATGTTTTTGTAGTGGATGCATTAAGCAGGGAAACATTAAAAAGCATAATTTAACTACCGTATTTTTCGGACTATAAGTCGCACTTTTTTCATGGTTTGGCTGGTCCTGCGACTTATACTCAGGTGCGACTTATAGTCCGGAAAATACGGTAATTCTGTTGAGTTTTGAACTAAAAAGTGTCAAAAAGAAAAAAAAAAAGTGATTCACATAATCTAAATGGATAAAACATGCTGTGAGATCAACCTTTTCTTCTGACTTTATCCGACACCGTTAATCCCATAATACTCCAGCAGAATACATTTAAACACGTGTTAAATTGAGATGCGACGTGCTTCCACTTGAATCAGCCAGAGGCGATCCACAGCGAGTGGATGTTGAGTCCTCGGATGTTGGAGAAGATGCTGCAGTGGCAGACGAGATGTCTGTTCTTCTTTCTGCTCGAAGAGAAACGCTTCGAGGAGCTTCGTGTTGGCAGCCGAGGACCGATCTGACACAAAATACAAAAAAAACAAGCGAATGTCACCTTGTCCGTGGAATAATGTTCATCTGCTGGAAAGAGAAGGTTTTGAAACCGGCACAAATGAGCTGCAGAGAGATGTTTTTTTTCATCCCTTCTTTCCTCTTCTTCCTCTTCCTTTTTTTTTGAATGCTTGCCCCTAATTTTTTTTCTTTTTTTTTTTTGCTCCGTCTTTTTGCCCTCCACCCCCTTACGCTCTTCCTCAACTCCTCTTCCTCTCACCTCCTGTTGGCAACATGTGGAGCTGTCGCCATGACAACGGAGGGGAGGAGGGGGGGAGGTGACGTGTTGTAGACAGGCAGGGTATGGAGGGAGGGATGGGAGGACTATAAGGAGGAGCCCCACGGTGCACTTTTTAGTCTCTCTCTCTCTCTCTCTTCAACAAAAAAAAAAAAGAAGAAGAAGAAGCATCATCTCAGTGGAAGCGGCGGACGCTGCCACTCCTCTCGTCTCCGCTCTGAACATGTGCCGAACCGCATCCAGGAAAAAGACGTGGCCAGAAAATGTCTTGGTGCATCTCTCCACTTTTCTTTTTTTTTGACACATTTAGGAGCAGATGGGAGGAAGAGTAGAGGAAGAGTAGAGGAAGCTGGGATCTTTTCCTTTTTTTTATACTTCCAAACGGGGGATGATGGGAGGAGATGAAAGTCCCTCCGTCTCCCACTCACTTTCTCCTCCTCCCGAGCTGCTCCGGTGGTCCTGTCTGAGGCGTCCGCCGAGCCGGACTGAAACGGGAAATAGACGCAGGAGGAGGCGACGCTTGCGTTGAGTTTTTGGTAGGATTTAACTCTTCTTCTTCTCTGTTCATGTTCGCTGATTTTCATCTGGTGAATTTTTCTTCTCCTCCCCCCTCCAAAAAAAAAAAAAAAAAAATCTTGATGCCTTGTTCTCGCTCTCCATTTGTTCCTCTGTTAGAGTAATAACATATTTTCATTTTTAACTGCAGATACCTTTTTTTTAATGTATTTTTTTTGTTTTTGTTTTTTTTTTGTTTGTTTTTTTTTGGTCAAACGTGCGCTGGGAGTATCCGTGGAGTTTAGATGGTGAGTGATGGAGCTTCATGCAGCTGCATCCCACCGTATCGCTGCAATAACAGTCAGTTTAATGGGATTTGCTGCTGGTCTCTCTCTTTTTTTTTCCCTCCAGCTGCTTTTTGGCGCTCGGAGTGCAGAAATAAAATCATGTTTTAATGTTGGAAGTTAAATCTTCGTCTTGGAGGACAGTTTTTATTCTTCTGCAGTTTGTGGGATCAGACGTCCACGCTGTTTGTCTGGAAGAGATGGATTTATCTTAGTTTGCTTTGGATGTTTTTTTATTTTTATTTTTGAATATTCCTTCACTTTGTGTGTATTTGTGTGTCTTGGTTGTGCACAGGTGTGTGTGTGTGTGTGGACGTCATGAGCTTGTCAATCACCCACGAGTCTCGGTAGTTTAGGAGTGTGGGTTGTGTTTGAAGCGTTGGGTTGAACTTTTCAGAGGCCGGCGAGGAATCGGAGGTGAGGGACGGATCTTTGTCTCCGTCACGGCGGCGGCGGGAAACAATAGCCGCTCTCCTTCTGACCTTTTTTCTTTTTTTTTTTAACCCACTCTGAATAAATCAGAGCCGTGCAAATCCATCTGCCTTTTGTCTATGAAAGCCGGGCTAATCCACACCCCTGTCCACACACACACTCTCACACACACACTCTCTCACACACTCTCACACACACACACTCTCTCTCACACACACACACTCTCTCTCTCACACACACATACACACTCTCACACACACACACTCTCACACACACACACACACACCAGGGAAACTCTGGACATCCTAAACCGCTCACACTTTTTCTTTTTCTTAATATAATTTTTTTTAAAAAACAGGTTTATTTTTGCACCGTTTCCCACCTGAGTGGGGTCTTAGACCCACACAAACCGTGGAGAGGGCTGAGACGCCTTTACTGCAAACCTGGACCCAAACTTCACTAGAACCTCTGAACCAGAACTCCTTCTGAACCAGAACTCCCTCCCTCACCTTTTGCTGGTTTTGACTTTTGTCCCTCGTATTTCGGGCGTCCGTCTGTCTTTGCTGAAAACCCGCCGGCGTCCTCCGGGACCCGAGTTAATGCCACTCAGGACTACCGAGTCCGGGCCAGCTGAACACGACCCGGGTTTGCGTGTCATTGGTTTATTTATTTATTTTTTAACGGATGTTTTCTTCTCGTTGTTTTGGAAACCCGCTCGGTCAGAACGTTGTTTTTTTTCCCTCTTCGACGGTGAATCAGATCGAAACCTTGAGTTTAAACGGGCCTGGATTTATTCCGGATCAGCGGATGTGCCGACTCGGTTCGTCTCAGATGATCGGACAGTGCCGTCTCAAACGTCTGAAATGGTACCGGAGCGCGGCGAGGCCTCGGCGGTGCAGAACCGAGCAGAACCGTTTTTACCCGCGAAGCCTCCACCTGCTCCATGTGGAGAAGACGAACACTTGTTGGTGTTTCTGGAGGTGGCACCTTCAGCTGGACGGCACCAACCGGGTCGGTTCTCCTGAGTCTTCCACCTCCCATCTCGACCGAACGGTTGATTTGTTTTCCCGCTACGCCCTCACCCCCCCGAGTGTGACGACACACCCTCCTCCACCCACTTTTTTACCAACAACTGCAACCAAACTTGATGAAGCAGGTGGGGTCAGGCTACGTTTGTTTGAATGAGTAGACGGACATGAGAAGAGGGTGGTGGTTGGGGGTGGAGGGGAAGGGGGGCATCATGACTGAGCTGTTACAGTTGGAGCCGTGAATTATGGGCCGTTAGTCGCCGAGCAAGACGCAACGCCTCCCCGTGAAACTTCGTTTGACGAAACAATGAGATGACTCGGCGAGTAAAATGACAAATGAACTTATTTGATCTGCAGTCGGGCGGGGGAGGGGCGGGTGGGGGTGGGGGTGTACAGAAAACAGTATGTTTTCCAGCGGTGGAAGCGTGTGGGCTGATCCATAATTCACGGCGAGCCCACGCCACTCGCCTCGCTTCCAGCCCGGCTGCTCTCCTTAACGACGCCTCGGTAACCGCCGCCGCTTCTGCCGCCATCCTTCGCATTAAAACCGCATTAATGAGGAGACGCATTAAAAACACGCAACCAAAACCCCACGATCAATGGCGTCTGCCCCTCCAGATGCCTAATACAAAATTAATATCTGCAGCGCCACGAACGCAACGCGATTACCCCCCCCCGGCGTCGGGTTTGTTACAGATTCAGGAACCGCCTCAGCGCTGCCTCCGATTCAGAGTCCATCAATCTTTTATACGTTCACGATTTCTTCTTCTTCTTTTTTTTGTGACTTCTTCTCTCGTCTTCGTCTGCGCTCGTTTTTATAGTTTTATTTTTTATTCAAGTGCTCTGTAGTCGGAGACCGCTTGCTTTCAGGGCCTTCACATGATGATGCAAGCGGCTTTTACAGAGACGACCCTGAAAGCATCACGCCACTGTCCCACCCACCCCCACCCCCACTGTGAAAAGAAAACACCCACTATTTCCTTTTTTTGGTGTTGAATGAATGCAATCGTAGACTGGATTTTGGGGGGGTGGGGGCGAGGGGGCCACTGGACCCTCAAAACCCAGAAGTGTGGACCCTTCTCCACTTCCCAGAGTTCCTGAGTGGTGACAGGAGTTCAGTGGGGGGAAGGGTGGGGGGGTGGGGGGTGGGGGGGGGGCCTCCACTTTCAAAGCCTCTTTTCCATTAAGTCGCCATGCTGCACCTTTCCTAATCTCCATGACCTCTACCCCCTCCTCCACCCACCCCCCTCCTTCATACCCTCAAGACAAATCCACCTCCGTCCTGCGAGTTTAACGAACCCACTGATTTAATAATTTTTTTTTTTTTTTAATTTAATCTACACTTCCAAGCTAAACGTGAGCTTGTTCCTGGTATCTGCTCACCAAGACGTGAGGAAGTGTTTTCTTTTTTTTTTTTTCAAGAGAAGAAAAGCAGTGTTTGTTCCTGATTTCTAGAGATAAACTCTTGCTAAGTCCCGTCATCGGCGGCGCCATTTATGCTCCCCTCCTTCCGCCTCGCGCTCTGTTGTCGACGTCGCCGCGCAGTAACGGGGTTACTGTGTCGCCCTTTTGTCAACTCGGTCGTCGAGTTAAAAGTGCAGCAGGCGCGTTACATCTGAGGGGGAACGGCGAGCGTCATCCACGTTTCGTTAAAGCCCCGCCTCCACGTCCTGCTGAGTCAGCGGTTTTCACACCCACGTGACCGTGTCGGTCGTCTCACCTCCACCTGGAGACGAGTCTTTCATTTCCTGTCGTTTCTTTGAGGATCTGTGTAGAGTGGACTGGAGACACCCAGCTTTGCATTCTGGGTAATCTTGGGCACAGACGGTGGGACCAATGCTTCTGATTGGGCCTTTTAAGAGTACAGAGATGTACATTATGTTTCAAAAAAAAAACCAAACAAACAGGAAGTACTAGATTTGACTATAAAGCTTCGAGAGCCTGAAATTTTGCTCCCCCACATGATTTTGCCGTTTTTCCCCTCTCGTCTGATTTATCGGTTGGACCATCTAAACGTTTTTTACGCCCATGCAGGTCACGCCGAAGCCTCCATCACTTTTAGCATTGTGGATGAGTCGAAACTCTTATCACGGCTGCTCCACGCTCGAGAGGAACTCAACAGGAGATAAAAAGCGAGAACAGAAACACCTTGTTAACTCTTCGTTTTGTTTTGTTTTTCTCCTGATTCCCGTCGCCCTCAGAGAAGCCAGATCGACCAGATCTCCACCAAGTACAGCCAGACGGAGCCGACCAAGTTCCTCATCCTCACCGTCGTCTCCATCCTCTGCATCGTCGGGGTGCTGCTGGCCTCCACCGTGGTCTACTGCCTCCGCCATCGCTCCCACCACAAGCTCAAGGAGAAGCTCACCAACCTGGGCACAGACACGAGCAGCGATGCTACTGCCACCTACCAGGTAGGAGGAGTTACTGCAGCCTCTCTGACTCAGACGTCTGATGGCTTTTTTGTTTTGTTTGGTTTTGTTTTTTTAGCTTCAATGAATTATAGAGGGCCTATAGTCTATCAAAACCTGAGAATTAACTGTTTTTTAAAACATGTATTTTGGTTTGAAAAATAAATTTAACTAAAAAAGATGAGCTGGGTATAGTTTAACTGAGCAGAAGCAAGAATCTGCTTTAGTTGTTTTTTTTTTCCTTGTTAACCATCAAACACCTCAAACTTCTTATTTTATCCATCAAAAGCTTTTTTCACTTCTAGGTACTAATGTTTATTTTTAAAGTCTTATATTTAAAAAAGCTTTAGAATAAGGGCTCCTTAACATTATTTCATGTTTCCATACACGCGAAGATAATTATATAAAAATTAGATAAAATCATCTTATTTTGGCATCAACAGTTAAAGAAACAAATGACTGTGTTTATTAAGTTTTGCAGCTTTTAAATAAATAAATAAATAAATGAAAGCATTTTTTAAAAAACATTTTTTGAACCGAACTTTCATCAGGATGGTGTTCGGTTCAAGATATTTGAATATTTCTGTTACCAGATCTACGTTTGTGTCTCAAATTTGAATCTCAAGAAAGTTTTTAATTGGAGGAAAAATCAGAAAAAATGTTTGGATGGAAATAAATTTACCAAAAAGAGAAATTCTGGAGTCACAACAACAAGATTAAGTATGAAAACTACATGATGCACATAAAACTACAAAAAAAATAAGTAAAACTTTGTGACGTCACAGATCATATATCCATCACTTCTGTATTTTACTGCATTTGCTGTACATCTGAAATGGTTATTTCAAAGGCAACACCAATTTTAAAACAATAAACCACAAAAAGGGGCGTGGTTTAGTTGAGTACATGACTCCGCCCCCTAAAAACCAGCTCTTATGATCAGAGCTGTAAAGGCTGGGTTGGAGAGGGAGCTGTTGTACCTTATTTCTGTTAAAGAAATCTCTCTGACAGATAAATAAATAAAGAAACTGAGAGGTGAAACAGAATCAGGACTCGACCCACCTCCAGATCCGACCGTCGCCCTCCGCTGGCTGTAGCTAGCCTGCAGAAACAACAACCGAAGTGTTAAAGTTTAATCCCCAGAAAAGGATCGGATGAAGATTTTATTTTGGTTTTTTTTCTCCGTGACCTTTTCCCCACCTTGATTTTGAAGGACGGCGGTCCTGCGAGCATTGGTTTTATAACGACCCCGGCCCGGCTTGGCTCAGCTCGGCTCGGCCTGGCCCAGCCCAGCCTTGCCCGGCCCGACACGGCCTGGCCCGGCTCGGCCCCTCAGTGCTTACGCTCTTCTCCGGGGATTTTTAACTCCTGAAACAGATTCAACTCCGTGGAGATTACGTCCACCCGTTTGAGAGAACATCGAATGTGGGCGTGTGAAACAAGAAAACGGCTGTGACTCAACCAACTCGGAGGGACAAGATTCTTGACGTCAACCAGACGTGCACTTCAGCTTGTTTGTTTGTTTTTATTTGCAGAATCAAAGCTGATCTTCACGTTCCCCCTCCGAGAATCGCTCCAGTCCTCTAATTGGAAAATGCAGATTCAAATTCACGCAGGAGGCCTCGTTCACGCATGATTTATCTGGGTAATCCTTGACATGTTCCCAGTTTTTGTTTTTTCTTTTTGGGTGGGAGTGGGGAGGTCTCTTCCCTCATCTTCATCACGTCTCCACAGCCCTCATCATCCTGAGTGGAAGATCCTGGCGCTCAGCCCCCATCTTAGGCGTGTAAACCTCGTGTCTTTGTCAGCGTGGCTGTGTGGAGGAGTTCCCTGGGCTTGAGTCTGCGCGTGTGCACGTGCGCGCGTGTGCGTGTGGTCTCTGGGGCTACATGCAATTAAAGCAGACAGGAAGCGGCAGGTTGCCTGACGGTCGCGCTCCCGCAGCTCCTTCATGCTGGCTGTCAAACACGCACACGGGCGTGCACGTGCACACCGGCAGCTACTGCATGTTAACGATTCGTGCCTTGCCTCACACCCTCCCTCAAGCACTCACACACGCACACGCGTCCACGTCAAAGTGCCACCGGCTCGCTCCTCCCCCCGCCTGTCAATCAAACGGTCCCGGCGTGACCGCGACTCGGGATTGGCCGTCACCCACGCAGGGAACGTTGACTGACACGCGTCGACGGCAGAGTGCACGCTGCGTGCGCAACTGGACGCGACGCTGCCCCGTCACTCGGTCCCCCGCCGCGCGCGCGCGGGAATCTATCTTTACGTCACATCCAAACTTTTATCCGCTCCTGAAAGTCCCACTTTCCCGCCGGAAGTTCCCGCCGGCGGGAGATCGTTACTCCTGATTACCGCGGAACTGAACTGTTGGCGCGGATTTCCCACAAATCAAGCGACGCTGTCGTGATGCGTGGAAACCTGAGTGAAGATATCACCCACACCGTGAACTTCCTGGGAACCTGTGAAGTGCTTCAGAAGCTGGAGGAGATAGTTCAACATTCCCTTTTCAACTCTCTTTTTAAAAAAAATCCATTTCTATTTTCTCCTTTAGTTGGTAAGATCGAATATTCTGCAGCCAAAACAAAGAAATAAATAAATAAAGAACAAACATGCTCTTATTCTGGAAAACAATTTGGATTAAATTTGACTGATTATTCAACGTATGTCGACTTCTTCTGAAGTCCTTCCTGCTACTTTGGAGCAGGTAAAGAATTCTGGGAATTATTTTGGAAAACCAAACGAACCT
The DNA here is from genome assembly GCA_028564865.1 of Zenarchopterus dispar. Taxonomy (NCBI): domain Eukaryota; kingdom Metazoa; phylum Chordata; class Actinopteri; order Beloniformes; family Zenarchopteridae; genus Zenarchopterus; species Zenarchopterus dispar. The sequence continues at coordinate 21,662 of JAOWBL010031904.1, forward strand.
TTTCAAAGTTAAAACTCGGTTTCCGGCGCTGCCACGACGACGCCTTCAGAGCTCAAGTGAGCAGAAGTTGGTGTTTGGTGTCTGAGTTTCATCCTGAGACCAGACTCCGGGTCTTCTCCTGGTCCAACTCTTCTTCTCTCAGGAAGTTCAAACCCGCGAGACATCCTGGTGTCTTCAGCTGGACCAGGTCCTCCTGGGGGTCACCAGAACCCCCAAAGTTCAGGTTCTGGTGATCGCTCTCTTAAAATAAAATAAACATCTAATGCTCTCCAGATTTATGGTCACTTATGACAAAGTTGGCTCCAAGTAAAGAGAAGAAGAATTCAAAATGTTGAGAGTTTGTGTGAACATATTAATATTTATTTAATAAACGTAATCGCTAAAAACATTTTTGTGTTTCCACTCGGCGTTAAGGAACAGATATTAAAACCTAAACAACGAAGCGCTTTGATGATCGCCAGCTGAAACATTTACTAAAAAGTTTGCTCAAACTGAGAACACTTCAAGGCAAAACAGTAGAAAGTTCAGCTTGAGTTCATTCCCAGAGAAGTTTTAAAGAAATAAAATAAATAAAAATAAAATGAAAACTGGGGCATGCATTCAAAACAAAAAAATGAAAGGACTACGTCCACGTTTTTCTCTCCCCTTCTGGCTCCCATCACTCACTCGTCCGCCATGTTGTTCCTCTTTTTGTTAGTTTTGGTCGGGGGGGGGAGTCGGGGGGCCCCAGGGGCCCCGAGGCGCTCTGCCTGCACGTCCAGGGCTTTTCTAAAGATGGGGTCCTTTGGGTGGCACACGCCGAGCTTCGCCTTGACGCGTGATTCGAGTCGGTCATGAGGCGCCGAGTGGATCCGCTGGCAGGACGCCCGTGGGGGTGGTGGTGGGGGGGGGGGAGTTGTTGGGATGTTTCCTTTAAAAAAAGAGGGAGGAGTTGAGCTGAATACAGAAACAACCCTCTACATGCGTAACATTTATAAATGTTTATTTCTGTCCCCGTGGACACTTTTCACCCAACTTTCTCACTTTGTAAAACACTCAAAGTGGGAAGAGTCACTTTTTTTTCTTTTTCTTTGTCCATCAGCTGTTATGTTTAGATCAGAGGTCTTATTTAAAACTTATTTAACATGTCATTTATTTTCGTGAGACTCCTGGTATTTTATTTTGAAATGTTATCACTTCCACCCGTCCCTCTCTCCCACTCCTGACTCAGTTGTTTACATCCATGGCGAAGTCTGCAAGCTAACCTTTTGTGTTGCAAGTTTGCCCCTCCCCCCTCGCCTCCCCGGCCACAAGCCCCGCCCCCACAGCCATCCGTGGGAAGATTCTCTGTCAGGGAACCAAAACGGTTGGGAACCGCTGGTTCAGATGAGACGATCGTGACAATTCGTCTCCATAACTGTTTGGGGGGGAAAACAGTCGCGTAATTTCTTCAAATCCCCAGATCCGAATTTATTTTCTTTTTTTATTGTATTTAAGTGTCATTTAAAACAATGGGTGGAGTCGGGTGATCCATCACGCCGAACATTTGTCCACCTTCATCGTTACTGTCACAGGTGACGCCAAAGCGCATTCGATTCAGAAGCTATCAAAAAAATCTAATATTGATGTCCCAGAACAAAAGCTAACTGAGTCACTTCTTGGCATTAAAATATCTGCCTTTGATGCCTCAACATTTAAGTTGAAATATGAAGATATCTAACATAAAAAAAATAAGACTTTAGTGTAAAAATCCTATCCGTTATTACTGGTAAACATTACCGGAGTCGGAGCTGTTAAAACTGACCTCCAGACCATAAAACACGGTGATTAGTGAGATGAGGCGTCTGTGGAGAATCAATACGCCGTAAATAAAGATTCCTGTATGTGTTGGGACGGTAAATTTTCCCTCTTTAAGCTCTAAACCTGTCTTGGCATATATTGGTTCTCTTCTTCTTTTTTTTTTTTTTTGGTCTAATTGGCTCCAGGAGGGGAGCCATTTTCCAGCGGTTTTAATTACATCATAAAAGAATTTGCTGCAGCTGCAAAGTTCGCCGCGTGGGCCCGTCCGAAGGCGCTTCGGATGCTGCTGATCATGTGTTTCCCTCTCCGGTGAGACGCTCGCCGTTCACGTGTGCTGATGTGCTGATGAGGGTCCGCGTCGTACCTCCGAGGGTCATAACCCACAAACAGCCAGTGGACGTCTGTTAATAAAGGGGAGGCGTGGTTGTGGGGGCGGGGTGGGGGGAGGGGAAGGGGAAGGGGAGTGGAAAGCCAGGCTCCACCCCTGACGACCAGGTGCTGTGAACAAAGCGGTAAAGACGTGGCTTAAAAAGAGCTTTTGTATTTTAAAACTTGCCACAGACGTTTGTTTAGAAACGTTTTCTGGTTCTGGAAAAAAAAAACAAAAACGGGTCATATCTCCTAAAAAAGACAGAAAATCAAATCAAGTTTGAACGACCCGCCTGTGGTACCACAGAAGAACCTCTAACAACGCCATCTGGATGTTTGTTACCATGGTAATCCACAAGGACTGCATCTGTGTGCTGTTGCTTTGGATGTGATTGTGTCACTGCTGCATTATGGGAAGTTGAAGTCAGTATCATGACTGGTCGAGCTTCCAAAGACCTGGTCGAGGTTCTACAAACCTGGTAGAACTTCTACGGACCTGGTCGACCTTCCAAAGACCTGGACAAGGTTCCAAAGACCAGGTCGAGGTTCTACAAACCTGGACAAGGTTCCAAAGATCTGGTTGAGCTTCTGCAAACCTGCTGGTCAAGTCTCTGCTGACCTGGTCAAGCTTCCAAAGACCTGGATAAGGTTCCAAAGACCTGGTCGAGGTTCTACAAACCTGGTAGAACTTATACGGACCTGGTCGAGCCTCCAAAGACCTGGTTGAGTTTCCAAAGACCTGGTCGAGCTTCCAAAGACCTGGTCGAGCTTCCAAAGACCTGCTGGTCAAGTCTCTGCGACCTGGTCAAGCTTCTGCAGAACTGTGGACTTTGTCCTGGTCAATTGTGGTGAGGAGAGACTTGAGCCAGAGGTGAAAACTCTCCATTTGGCCCCACTCTCCAGCTGTGGTCATGAATCGTGGGTCAGGACCCAAAGGACAGGATTGGAAACACAAGGTTCCTCTGTAGGGTTGATGGACTCATCCTTGGGCTGAGGGTGAGAAGTTCTGTCATCTGGGAGGGAGTCGGAGTGGGTTGAGGTCGTTTGGGCACCTGGTGAGGATGCCTCCTGGTCACCTTCCTGGGGAGATGTTTCGACCACATCCAACCAGGAGAAGAACTGGAGGTAGACCAAGGACAAGCTGGAGAGATTTGAGTTCTTGACTGGCTAGAGGACACCTTGGTGTCCTCCAGGAAGAGCGGGATGAGGAGTGGGAGGTGTGGGGGTCTCTGATGTGTGGATGGATGGATGGATGGATGGATGGGTGGGTGGATGAGTGATGGATGGGTGGATGGGTGATGGATGGATGATGGATGGGTGGATGGATGGATGGATGGATGGATGGATGGGTGGGTGGATGGATGGATGGGTGGGTGGATGGATGGATGGGTGGATGCATGGTCTATTTGTGTACTACTATTCTGTTAAGTGTTCACATATATAGATAGAAAAAACCAACCCGTGAAAATCATTTAATACAAAAGAGTGATTTAAATAGTTTTATTGTAAAATAAGATTTAAAACCGTAAACTAAAAGCTTTACAGATCACAGACAAAAACACACGACTCAACCTGATAAACCTCCGTAACAAATGTCAAATATTTGAATTTATAGTTCTGTAAAAATGATCCTTTGACCCCGAACATCAACCAAATTTAAAAACGAAGAAGGAAATTTTAAATCAATAACCCGAATATTCAGGGTGATAATTTCTGACTTGAGGACATCCTTCAGGATCAGAACTGAAGGTTCATCAAAGCCATCTGAAGGCTAAATATCATAAAATAAAGAAAAAAATTAGAAATGGGAAGACGTTTGGTTAAACCAGACAGTGTTTGGGTTAATTTTTCTCATTTTTTATTCTATAAAATGTTACTTAAAATGATGAGAGCATTATTATTATTATTATTATTATTATTATTACCATTGGGAGTAATATTAGTAGTAGTAGTCCCATTAGAGCACATAAAAATATCAGTTAATTTTATGGCCACTGGCCCAAAATCTTTATTTTTCTCACTTTTTCTTGATGAATAAGATGTTTTGAGGTGATTAAAAAACTTGTCGTCCATAACATGAGCTTTACTTTTTGTTTGGGGACGGACGAATGTGGAGAAAATTACATTTTTTCACAGAAAACTGTGACATCACAGACCCAGATCACGATAAATGACGTAGTTCCTCCGTACTCGTCTCCACCCACTTTCACATCTTGCTGCAACTAATAATAATAAAAATAGTAATAAAAATGTCAAATAAGGATAAGAAGAGAGAGGAATCAAGTTTAGTGACTTCACCTCCTAAAACGAGTTGATGTGAACAGAAATATAAAGATGGAAGTGAAGAAGCAGCTTTTGGACTTTTTCTGTGGTATTTTGACCAAATAGTGTCAAATAAACTTAATAGATAAAAAAAAAGAATATTAAAATGTCTTCTTTAAATTATTTCTGAATTATTAGTTTCTCTTTATTCCGGCTCAGTCTTGTACGTTGTTGCCAGGTTATAAACAAGCTTGTTTTTACAATCTATAAAGCACTGACACTTGGAGATATACGGTTTATAAAACTCACTGTAAACCGGCGCTGGAGGATAAATTCGGCTTCGCTTCAGTGGGTCTGCAGTACCCACGCGTTTGTGTTCGCCTCCCACCAGCCGGGCCGCCGGCGTCCCCGGGCCCGGCCGGCCGGCGCCGGAGCACTTTAATAATCTTCACACATTTATGAGTCCGTGTCCGAGCTCATAGATCAGTGTCGGCGCGCCGAGCGCATTACCTCCGCCGTCAATCACGTGCACGGCCGGTTAATTATCGCTCTCATTAAGAAACACAGATCCCCACCGAGATTCGGGCCGGGCCTGCAGTCGTCGTCGGTGTCCTTGTGGGCCGATGCGGGTGATGTATGGCACAACGTTGTAAAGTATGTGCCGTTTGACAGGGTAACTTTTCATTTGTGTTTAATTCTGTAATAGAGTTTAACAGTATAATATGTAATTAATGAACCGGTATGGGTTTACTGTCTCCCCTGATTATAAACTGATTTATAGCTATCGGACAGCCTGCTCAATTTCCAGGGCAAGAACTTTATTCCTGCTCCATTTATACCCCGAAGCCCTCGAGCCCAAACACTCACCTGTACTTTTATGTATTTAGTCCTTAAAGAAACAGAAATTAAAAATATCTCGTAGTTGTGTGAGCAGATATAAATGTAGTTGTACCAACCACCAAAAAAAAAAAAAAATTCCCTTCGCCAATGTCAGTCATTAGACCTGATCTGCTCCAAACGGATATGCGCATCAAGCATCAGTTATTAATATTTTACCCTGTTTTAAGTCTGAAAAGAAAATGGCAGCCACCATGTTTGTCCAAGAGTTCAGGACCGGTTTCAGGTCTTGATGGACCTAAAGTCTCGGTCACAAAGGTTCCTACAACAGTGGGTTCGTACGAATCTCCAAGTTCCTATGAAACCTGGAGTTTGTAGACAATCGTGGAGGGGGGTGTAGTTTCCTACAGCCTTTGTAGGAACTCTGTAGGAGTGCCGTTCAATTCTCAAGAACAACTTGAGGCATTCTTGAGAAAATGAGGTGATTTTTTTTTTTTTTGTTGCATGCTGGTCGTAGAGTTTAAATGTTCTCTGTAAAGATGTCTAGAAACCAACCGACGGTATACTTATGGCCATCTCACGTAAACTGTTGTCAGAAAGTGGTCGTTTGGGACCCCGATGGTAAACTCACGGCAGTCTCAAGTCGTTGGTAAGAAGATCCTCCGGCTTTGGGCACATTTTGTTGAGGTATATAAATGGCGACTGTCCAGTAACTCCAAGCATCGGTGTCTTGATCGTTTCATATGAATTTGCTGTGTTGGATTCAGTTTGAACAGTTTCATTGGTCTGATGTGACGAGGCTAAACGTATTAGCGGCATTAGCTCGTTAGCCCATAAAACTCCATAAATTAGCCGCATCATTGTTTTAGCTGCAGGGTTTAAAGCGTACAGTCCAGAAATGACTGTAAATTTAAGTAAAGTGTGATCATGTGACCCTGAACGAACATATAGAGCGTTTATGGCAGGAAGCGTCTCTGTAGGAGGTCCTGACAGGTGTGTCATGTTGGGTCATGCTGAAGTTCAGGGAGGTGTAATATTTCCAGCATGTCCTGGGTTTGCCTTGAGCTTTTCTACTGTTACCTGTACCCAGAGCACCTGGGAGCCTCTCAGAAGACATGTTAGATGGGCAGGTAAGCCAGATCAAGTGGCTTTAGCTGATCTGGAGACGCAGCATCTCTACCCTGAGCTCTTTAATCTCCAAAGCCAAGTCCCAACATCCTTCAGCAAAAGCCCTCCTTTTCTCCCGCTTGTATCTGTGATCTTTCTCCTCCTCCGGTTTGTAGCCATGGACTAGTGCAGGATTGGAGATGGACCACTCAAACCAAGGTTTGGCTCATCATCACAGTGGCGGTTCAGGCCAACCGGGAACATCTCCTACTTCGATTCATTTTGATGAAAATTCAACCACGTCTCATTTACAGTCTTAAATGCTGACGGTGTGAGGTCATAGCTCCGCGTTCAGAACGGCGTTGAGTGACAGTCGTCCATCACGGCTCGCTGGCGTTGGCGCTGCGAGCTGTGCGAAGACGCCGTAAGGGGGAAGTTAGACACCGCGTCAGTATTTCATTGTTGTCACGTATCCAGCAGACAGAAAACGCCGCTTCGCTCATGCGTATGAATGAAGATATTGTGCTGCTGAGAGACTGACTGGCAGTCGTGGTTAAAGAGAAACGTAAGAAAAAAAATGAATAAAGTAATATTTTCTGCTGAGAAATGTGAAACTCTTTAGTCAACCTGTAAGTTTAAATCTGCCCTCAGAGACCCTTTTCTTGTTGTAGGTTTTTATGACTCGTGAACAGCATAAAAAAACAAATGATCACTTCCTTATTAAGATATTTATTAGCTTGTGTTGATGCCAAGTCATGTTGTTCATTTACTTTCAATTCATTATTCTCATTCCCGATTTGTTTATATAAATGACACGTAAACAAGATTTATTTGCATCAGTTTTTGATTGACTGAATGACTTCTTCTGCATAACTTCAAATTGAAATGTAAAAGTATTTGGTTCAGCTTTGGCACTTACTTTGTTAGGAAAACATTACCAAGAGCCGTTAAAAATACTCATAAAAATATTTCATTACGCTAACATTTTCAACATTGCCATGTCACCGAAACAGATAACGGCTTGGAAAGTCCTTAATATGATGTATGATGGTTACGCAGCACATTTAAAAATAAACAAGAACAAACACCAGTACGTTCAGATTTAACTTTATTATTGTTACACATGCAAGGTACAAAAATACAGTTAGCATCTAACCAGAAGTTCAAAGAGCAGCAAAACCAAAATAAATATGGTGTTTAAAGAGCACTTATGTACAGAAGGGGTTTATATATATATATATATATATATATATAAATATATATATATATATATATATATATATATAGAGAGAGAGAGAGAGAGAGAGAGAGAGAGAGAGAGAGAGAGAG